>JAULKM010123708.1:0-37608 GCA_032355605.1 Rubia tinctorum | reverse complement strand
GACTTGCCAAACTATCTACTTAGCTGTATTTAGTAAGCATATTGGGCTTATAAATGTATTTTTGAGAGGTACGGCGATGACCTCCTAGCATGGCTTGTGTAGGTTTGCATGGTCTGTGTACATTTGCATGGACCATAACCTGGAAGAGTTCCTTGGTGCTAACTGCTTGCACATGATGTACAGTTCTGCACAGCCCGTGTCCCGGAGCCTTCATTTCCTTCTTCTGATTGCACGGGTCGTGCTGATCTACACGACTCGTGTCCTTAAGCTTCCTTGGGCATAAGCTATTTACTAGGGCCATGAAATATTTCAAGGCCCGTGCCTTCTTGCTTCCTCCAGACTTTTGGCTTCCTTCTTCCGTAATCTTCAATCTTCTACCATTCTAAACTCAATATCCTTTATTCTTCTACAAACCTTGCGATTGGCATTCAATCTACTACCATCCTTTCAGATGGCCTTCACTCGTGAGTAATCTACATTTTAAATCTCACAAAAAGAGATCTAGATACTCATAAGGGTAAAATTTTCCATTAGGTTCACAATCAGCTCACAAAGTAGAGAAGTTACATAAGAAAACTAAAGATGATGATTCTAACTCCCTATAATGCAAAACCTATCTAATACTAAATATCCACCAATAAAAGCATTGAAAAATAGATATTAAATGCTCTAAGAAAACATGAATTTGACATCTCATCGGCTGGTTATGAATCCATTCATGCTGCGCTCACCATCCATTTGTCATCATCAAAAAACCACTCAAAGAAGTAGTCCCACATCACCATCCTTGAACGGATGACACAAGAAACTCGCAAATAACCTTTTACAATGCTCCTAATACTCGTAGAGAGTATCATTGGGGTTTGGAGAGATGAAGGACAATTGTTTCTTGAATCCACCATACTTCGAGGCGAGGAAGAATTTATCCAAAAACCTTCTCTTCATATCCATCCAACTAGTGATACATCCCGGGGGCAATCAGTACAACAAATCCTTTGCGGCATCACATAGTGAGGAAAGGAATTATTTAAGTTTTAGTCCTCATTGGATACCCCCGAAGGCTTCATTTTTTGTGCACATTAGATGAAATTTTCAAAATATATTTGTTGGGACCTTCTCCGGCCATACGATGGAATGTCTGTCAATTAGCATTGGATCATACCAGACTCCAACTCGTAAGTCACATTGGTGGGTAATGTGAGAAGATGAGGCAAAGAGGTTAATTCTCCAAATTAGGAGCTATTAACTCCCTAAGCATCCTATTGTCTTCCGCCATCGATCCCGCTCCTTCACAAACACTAAGTTCCCATGGAGCTTTTGCAGCTACCCTTCTCTTTCTTCTATGTCTACGAGTACCTGTGGTTTTTGGTAAGTAGTTGATGAGACATAAAATGCATGTATTTCCTAAGGCATTTAACATCTCTTTTGTTATCTTTTGTGTGGTGGATTTCTATATTTATGTGAGTTTATATTAGAAGGGATTTAGATGATCGGTTGTGGTTTTCATACCGAAATTTCTCATTTTGTAGATTACTTTAGATCTAATGGATTCTATGTCCCCACGAGCGTCTAGATCCGTGTCTTATGAGCTTTTATTTGTAGATTGCTCGTAGAAACTTTAGACTGCTTAGAAGGCCTTGGAAAGAATGGTGGTAGATCATAGAAGACCATTTGCAAGGATGGTAGTAGAATGAAAGCCACGAGTTAAAAACATGGTAGTAGATGGATGCACCGAAGAAAATGGGTCCGTGTATAGAAATGAAGACTAGTACAATCCATGTATTTGCACTACCCATGCCAAACCAATTGCTGAGAAAACTACGTCCAATCGCGGACCGCGTACTTTTGCACGACCCATGCATTTAGAAGTTAAAGATCTGGACTCCAGTCCATGGCCCGTGAGCTTTAGCGCAACGCTCGTTCAAAAGAAAAGGACGATGAATATAGGTTGCTGCCAGAGTACTTTTGCATGGGCTACATGCTCAGAAGACCTGGACAAGCTCTCCAGTCCTTGATAGTGTAATTACTTAAAGTTTTAATTTTTATTCATAACTTGGTAGTGATTTTGTAAGATTCTAGATCCTCATATCTTTAATGTTTATAAATATTCATGTTTCGATTTGAATTTTATGCTCTTATGAGATGCATGTTATATATTCCATGTATCGTGCTAGGATTATTTTCCCCTTGGGAGTGTCATGGTAAGGCATATTGTAGGTTCATGATTCCTTGGCTATATGAGTGTATGCATATAGGACCGTGAGAAACATTCCAATTAACATATCCTAATTTGACTGGATCATACCCCGATAGATAAGGCATGATATTTTTTGCAACTAGGGTTGTAGTAGAGCGATCATCGTCGTTTCAACCCTAGAGTCATCATGATACACTGATTCCTTTGCCTCTATAGGCCTAGGGAGAAGCATTCATAATGGAGTGCCAGGGATGTATTTTTAAGGGGAAGGAATTACGGTATTAAAAGGTGTGATCAAAATGCCTTCTCTAATTACGGAGGCGGTGTTGATAGGATTAAAATGGACTTAACTACCTTTGTGTGACAGAAATTGGGAAGTGTCGACTATCAACCATACTATGTGACATAAACATCAGAAAGGTTAATATGTCTTATGTGCGATAGAATCTATGATCAAAATCATTTACTAGTCATGTTACGCAAATATCCCCAAGGCTAGCTTAATATAGTTTGTTCTCTTGTTTTGCATGATTAGTAGTGTTTAGACAACCCCCCCAAATCCATGTTTGTAGCACTAGCTATTTCTGACACACAATCAGAGTGACGGCCGATTGTTATTTTTGTTTAGGTAACTTTTGAATTCTAACATCTCTGTGGATGACCCGGACTTTCCACTAGCTACTATATAGTAGTTGCTAGTGAGTACAAGGGCAACATATAAATATTCTATCTTTGGTCTTTTAGTGCCCGCAGGTAATTTGATTAAAAAGAATGACCCAGCGGGTGCTGACGATTGACCCTAGATAATGACATAGATAAGGTCGGCTTTGATATTTATAAATCTATTCATGGATCCTCTAATTCCTCTCTTGCATGTAATGGTATAAGCTTTTATGATGAATTTAATCAATTTGATGAATCTAGCATAAGTGATGATGATGAGAGCCCTTAAATGATTGATGAGGGGAATCATGTCTTGAGCTTTGATTTTGATTTTGATGTGGATGTTGATGACCATTATGCCTTGAATAATGTTAGTGTTACTCTTCCTATTGTGGATTGTTTTTCTATGAATACTAATGTGTAGCGGATTGCAGTGCGTAGGAAGGAATTAAAACCTCCTAGACCACCTCCCAAAATCAAGGAAAAGGCTAAGGATTCGGCATTAGCTAAGTGTAAACATGAGCCCCCCAATAGGTAAGAAAGGGTGTGAAAGTAAGGATGAGGCTTTATGGAGACCTCTCCATAGAGATGTCATCCTGGGTGGAGTTATGGATGGAGACTCCGGAAACCCAACGGTAGTTTTGTTCTAACTCCAAATGCATGAAAAAAGTTGTGAGGACGACAATAAAAATATGGTGTTTTTGTTTGCTTTGGTATTTTTAATTGTTAGTTGTTTGTATGATTTGTGTGTCATAGAGGATTTTACTGAGAATTCTAGTTGTTGTTTATCTAAGATCGAGTCTTATGGTTTTTGGTTAGGAGGAAATAGGATTTGATTTGACATTTTAGAAAACAAAGGTTCCAGGGAAGCATGGGCCATGCACGACTCGTGTAGGAAAAACTGGCACGAGGTCTTCATATGAAATGACTGTGCCATGCCTCATGCCAGATGAACAATTCTGCAGTCAGGCAAAAATGCATATTTTTTACAAAGGTAAAACTTTGCAAAAATAAGCATTTGTGCCACATCGAATCTAGCATTAACACCTTTTCTAAACATGAATTTATGGAACCTTTAATCCAAAAATTTCTTTTTCTCCCCCAAACCATTACTACCTTCCTTTGTCTCTCTCCTAAATAACCCATTTGTGAAACATCACTAAATATTTAAATCCGAATTCAGAGTATCTCTCTCCATTAATACAGATCAATTAAGTCCCTCTAATAATTTCAAAACATCCACCCCTATTACACAATATGAAGAATTCGGATTTGGGAAATTTTCTCTCAAGGGAGAGCACTCTTTGTTTTTTCTTGTGTAATTTTCATCTCCTAGCCTCCAAATTTGGATAATTCTTTAAACCTTTTGTTTAATTTCTTTCATTGGCATGATTGTGTTATATGGGGGAATGTGAAATTTGATTTTTTTGAATGTTTTGTGGGAGTATGTGGGTTATGTGCATTATCTTAATTTGAACTAAATGTGGGGGGAAGATTATGATTCCTTAGTTTAGATGACATGATGTGCTAAATGTTGGATGTATGGGAAGTAAGATTCTTACTAAGTGTCCTTTGTGCATAAGCCTTGTGTATTTTTCCATTACCATTATTTATTGTGCTGTGATAGAATGGGTTCTAATAAGAGTAGACCGGAGAAAGGAACTACTTCCCGAGTTGATAATGGGAAGGGTTCAGCCAAAGTTGGGAGACAAGAGCTAAAAACACCCGTGGCTCCTACTCCCACCATTTTTGATGACTTCATGAGATCGAAAAACATTTCCTGGGGTGTGGCTTGGAAGTTGAAGAATCTTGATTGTCCAAAGAGAGCAATCTTTGAAACCAAATTCTCTTGCAAAGAGACATTGGAGGCACTAGGCCTACTCCAACCCATCACCTACTCGCTAGGTATGATAGGCCTATAAGGTTTCCTCAAGATGTATTCCAAGAAGTGTATTCGTTGGACATTAGAATTCTTGGCAACCGTGGAGCAAACATTGGATAATAACCCGAGGAGGACCATCACATTCCACCTGGATAACAAGGAGTACTTAATGACCCATAGGGAAGTCGTGAGAGTGTTCAGGGGGAAGTACGGTAAGGAAGTTCCCAAGATCCATAGATAAGGTCTCCCGTTCACGTTGGTAAACTTTTGGAGGAATTTGGAGGGCGTGGATAGGAACCACAAGGGCAAGAGTACTGCAATAGTCCACTCAGCTATACGGCACGTGCCTTGACTCTTATCCATGTGAGTTCTATGTCAGAGGGAGATCTCTCAATACCCTAACAAAGACGTGCAAATTCTTTGGGCTATGACTCCGGAGGGGAACTTCTATCCCAACTTGGTGGAAACATTTGTGGAAGAATGTATATTTAGTGGGAAGAAGAAATCCGGGAAAATATCGATGAGAGGAATGGTCGGCCTTTTTACACAGTACCTAGGATATGAGGCGCCTCCATGCTTTGCTTTGGCGAACTTATGCCGTTCTAGAACGAGGTATACCATGGAGAAGTTGACATCTTCCTTTATTTCCACCACCACTACGGAGGATAAGTTTGTTTAGCTATATGGTGGCACGTTTGTGTGCAGCTTCATGGTGCTTACACAACCTGAGCGCACAACATTCACTCATGACACCTCTTTGGAAGATTTCTACATAGCTTCCGATCTGAGGTTTGAGAAAGCTTTATACAACACCTTATTGGCCCATGATGTGGACATCAGAGAAGAAGAAGAGAACCCCCCTAGAGCACAACCTATCTGGACCAACCTTCAAACGGATTTCTTTGATCAATTTTGCACATTTAGGGAACAACTCATGAGTTAAAGTTAATTAGTGCAAGAGGTTAGTCATGCAGTAGGTGAGATGAGCTTACAAATGCAGGAGTTTGGGATGAGGCTTGAATCTATGGATGAGACCATGAAGACTTGGGAAGCTATGCTAGATTCCATCGAGCGAGAAGTGAAGGAAGAGTTTTCCATAGTGGACAAAAGAGCAGATGTGCAAGAGGAGGCATTTGAGCAATTTATTGAGAGGATGCATGACTCAAATCTAGAGGGCTTCCAAGACCTAATTCCCTACGAAATGCAAGAGTTGTGGTAAGAAGAGAGAAGGAGAAGTGCGAGACGAAGCACATTAGAGCGTGCCCTTTGGGGTCCCAAGAGTAAGTGCTTATCATCTTCCCTACTCCACTTTTGATTTTTACACTTTGTATGATGCATTGGGGACAACGAAAAGCTTAAAGCGTGGGGGAGGGACTAGTTAGGCACTTAGGGATTATAGCAAAATTTATTTGTGTTTGTTATTTTTCTTTATTCTACATGTAGTACGAAGCCTATTTTGGGGCATTTTGTGCTACACAAAAAAACCTAGTTAAATTAAATTACCCCAAAGGGCGGCTTAGAAAACAATGGGAAAAACCCGGATAGGTAGAAAAACCTATGCAAAAGTGAGAGGCCAAATGGTGTGGAAAAGGTGAGATGTGAGCTTTGAAAAAATAAAAAAATGTGGGAAGCTAAAATGAAAACCCGAAAGGGCTCTTAGGCAAAATGAGAGAAAATGAGATAAATTGAAACTTATTCTATACTTCTCTTCGCTTGTCTTTTGGTAGCTTCTTTGATATAGTAAGCTAGCTTCACATATTCAAACCTCACCTTTGAATGGCATATTGGTTGTTTAGATTACTTTAGTTTTCTTTGGAATATGGAAGTGTGAGAGATTCTTATGTCTTGGGGGCTAAGGGAATATAGAAATAAAATGTTGGGAGTTTTATGGGAAAATACTTGCATGCTATTGTACGCTTAAATAATTTCTTGTTCTTGTTTACTCGAGGAAGAGTAAAGGTTTAAGTGTGGGGGGATTCGATGAGACGTTAAATGCATGTATTTTCTAAGGCATCTAACATCTCTTTTGTTATCCTTTGTGTGTTAGATTACTAAATTTAGGCGAGTTTACTTCACAAGGTATTTAGATGACCGTTTATGGTCTTCATATCTAAATTCCTCATTTTGTAGCTTACTTTAGATACAATAGATTCTCTGTCCCTATGAGCGTCTAGATCCATTTTTGTGAGCTTTTATTTGTTGATTGCTCATCGGCACTTCAGACTATTTAGAAGGCCATTTCCTAGAATGGTAGTAGATTATAGAAGGCTATTTTCAAGGATGATAGTAAACTAAAGGACACTAGCCAAAAACGTGTTAGTAGATGGATGTACTGAAGAAAGTGAGTAAAGTACAGAAGAAATGAAGACTAGCACGACCCGTGTACAATTTTAGGGCCCATTCCAAAAAAATTACTGAGGAGACTACGTTCAGGCACGAGCCGCATGCTTTTCCATTGCCCGTGCATTCAGAAGTTAAAGATCCAGACTCCAGTCCACCGCTCGTGAACTTTTGTGCAGCGCTTAGAACAAGAAGATGAAGACTCCAGGTTACGGCCTGCATACTTTTACACTGGCTGCACACTTAAAAAACATGGACAAGCTCTCTAATTTGTGGCCTATATGCTTTTGCGCGGGCCGCACACTTAGATTTGGGCACAGATGACTTCTAGTCCACAAACCGCGTGCTTTAGCAGGGCTATGCACTATTGCACGACTCGTGCCGATGTGGCTTCTAGGGTTTCTTAGATTTTTGGGCTTTACTAAGGCCCAATTCCACCTACTATATAACCAGCCATTAGTCTACTAGGATTTCCGTTAGGTCAAAATTCCAAGATCTAAGAGTTGGTAGAGAGTGAAAGAGGCCATGTCCCCTCTTAATTTATTTTTCCTAGTTTATGCCTATGACATTGAATCCAATGATTTCTTTGGATTCAATGTCTCTAGAGTATTTTATTTCTTGGGGAATTATTTTTATTCATGGCTTGATGTTAACTTTTTGAGATTCTTAGATTTCCCTATCTATATATTCTATGACTAGTTGTTCTTGATTCATGCTTTACATTCCTGTAAGATGTATACCAGGTATGTTCTATGATGCACATGTAGATTCATGTGTAGTATGCCATTGTGCCAGGATTGAATTGCTATCTTGAGAGTGTTAGATTAGAGTTGTCGTAGGTTCGAGAGTACCAGGGAGTTGAGTGCATGCATGCTACCCCGAGAGTACCGTCCCGATTGTTTGATTCTAACCTAATTAGCTAGTCGTATAATAATTATTCATGTTAGGGACACTAATTTATCCTTAATGAGGGGAAACCTTCAGCTTACCTTTATAGTATGAGCCTGATTTTTTGTAGCGACTACGGTTGTTGTGTAGCAACTAGTGTCGTTTCAACCCTAAAGTCATCACGAGTTGAAAATTCCTTTACTTCTCTAGGCCTAGGGATCGGTGTCCATAGTTGAGTGCCCGTGACGTATTTTCCTAACTCTCATATGTAACAGTTGCGACCTACACAATGCTTTGTTCCTTTAAGCGGGGGCTCGTTAGAATTGGGAGTGAGATTGACGGGGAAAGAGGAGAAAATCCATAATTTGATTGATGAAATTTCCCTAACTATGGAGGCGGTGTGGCAGCTTCTAAAAATGGAGACGAACCTTTGTGTGACAGACACTCTGAATTCCCCATCTATCTCCACACTATGTGACATAGGCATGAGATAGGTTTATGTGTATTACATGTGATAGAATCTAGGATCAAAGTCATTCATTGAACATGTTACACAAGTATTCCCAAGTCTAGTTTATTAAAGTTTAATCTCTCTTGTTTGCATGCTCGATAGTTGTAAGACAAAATCCCCCAATCATATGTTTACCGCACTAGCTATTCCCGACACACAATTAGAGTAACGCCTGATTGTTGGTTGTATGTATTTAACTTTCAAATTTTAGTATCTCTGTGGACGACCCCCGACTTACCACTAACTACTCTATAGTAGTTAGTAGTGAGCATGAGAGCAACTTATAAGTTTCTATCTTTGTGAAGCGCCCATGGATTAATTGCTCTCCCCTAAGGTTTTGTATGACCAGGTGGGTGCCAATCAACATTATAATGGTCCTAGGTTTTTGGCACAAGTTTGTACCATAAACATGAACCAAGACAATACCGGTCCTTAAATAAATCAGTAGCACACAACGTGCTCAAGAAAAGAAAACACAATAGCTCCACACAAAAATTTCAAAAATAACAAAATAAAAGGCGATTACACTATAACTATGTGTTCTTCATCGATTTTTCTTGTCTTCTAGATTGGATTTGCTCTGCATCACCACCATGAGAAAATCTGAAGGAAAAAAGTTGCCAAAGAAAACCATAGCTCGTTTAAGGGAAATGATCCAAAAAATAGATGAGAGATAGAGACATATCAAAATAGAGATTTAGAAGGTTTGAAAATTTTTATGAATGAGGGAAAGTCTAAAAACACCAGGAGGTTCAGAGTTAACATAGAAAGCAGTAGAAGATTTGTAGAATATGGGTCTATTGACTCCGTCCAAAAAACAGTCCAAGGCGAAAGAAGGTGAATGTTTAAAGAAAGCTGAGATGATAGATGGAAAAAGACTTTCATGGGGGGAGGGAGTATAAGTTGAAACCGATGAGAAATGGAGTGGCCTTTTTGAGAATAAAGCTGAGGAGGTCGAATTCCATGAACCACCGGAAATCAATGGAATGAAAATGGCACAAGTCTCAACGGAGAAAGTGAAAGAATGCTCAAAACAGTGGGAATCTACCATGGTGTGCCGAATTTTGGGCAATAATCCGCTGTTCAAAGTAGCAGAAGGATTCTTATACAGAAGTTGGGGAAGAAACATCAATAAAATTTGGCAATAGGAGAAAGGTACTTTTAAGGTGAATATTTGCTCTGTTAATTTTCATTATGAAACTATTGAATCTGGGAATATATTTTTGATGGAAAACCCCTCATTATGAAACCGTGGTAAGCTAATTTGAATTTTGATGAGCCAAGTAGAATTCTGGTTTGGGTTCAACTTCCTAGTTTATCTATAGCATATTGGAAACCTAGGCTAATTAGTAAAATTATTAGCCCATTAGGTAAAATAGTATGTTTAGATAGAGAAACACTTGATAAGGAAAGGCTGTCATATTCCAGGCTAAAAATTGAAATGGAAGTAGGAAATTTTGTTTCAGACAAATACTATTTCTGAATGAGTATAAAGTGATTGTACGACAGAAAATCAATTTTGAATGGAGGCCATTTAGATTTAAAAATTTTATGCAGCTGGGACATACTGTAGAGGGTTGTAAAAGGAAAGAAATGCAGGTTGAAATCGGGTAGGAATGAATGTTTATTTTCAAGTTAAACTGAAAAGTGGAGCAGCTAAATCTGCTGCTCAGAGTACAGTTGGTTTTGAAAAAGTAAAAGAAAAGGTGGATTTGAACTTTTAAATGAGATAGGTAAAAGGGAATTCATAAGAATTCATATTTCTAGAAACTGACAAAGCAAAAGTTACAGGAAAAGAGAGAAGTACATTACAGCTAGAAGAAAAACCTTCAAATGGAAATTAACTGGGCTAGCTGGAATAAAAGGGGTATGAAGAAGCTTAGTAAGCATAGAACTGTAAGAATTTTTTGTTTTAATAACAAAGTGGGATTACTGGTCTTGCTTGAAACTAAGGTCAAAAATGAAAAATAAAAAGATATGTGGAGTAAACTAGGTTTAGGTTGGGAACTGGAAATAAATGGAGATGTGGTGTCAGGAGGAAGGATATGGACGCTATGGAGATTAGTTTTGTTTGAAGTTAATTTACTGAACATAGGTGATCACTTGATAGATGCTGAAATCAGTTTGAAAAGGAATAACATGTTCTGTTTATGCACTGTGGTGTATGGTTTTAATACATGAGTTAAAAGGATGAACTTATGGAAGTATTTAAAGAGTTTTGGGAAAAGAGATAAGCTATGGTTTCTGGTAGGTGATTTCAAATTCCCTTTGGTAGTTGTAGATAAAGTTGGTGGACAAGCTGTGGAGGAAAAAAGAATGCTCAGATTTTTAGGAGATAGTGGATGAGCATAAACTAGAGAGCATTAAAACCACTGAAAACAATTTCACTTGGTGTAGCAGGAGAATGGGAAATGATAGAATATAGAGCATAATTGACAGAGGGTTGATAAATGAGATTTGGTTAGAAAAAGAATTGAAAAATGCTATTTGTGAAGTCAGGAGCGAAATTGTTTCAGACCATTTTCCCTTGTTAATCAAGTTTGATAACTTGGGTAGAAAGGTAAAAGAATCCTTCAAATACTTTAACATGTTATATCTTTCCCCATTGCTTAAGGACACAATGAAGTAGGTATGGTGTAGTAGGGAGATTAACAATTTGAAGGATTTGATAATTGTGCTGAAAGAATTTGAAAAGCCTTTGGCTAAATGAAACAAAAATGAATTTGGGGATATAAGGGTGAAGGGGGAAGAAAGTTTAAAGAAATGGAGAACTGCTCAGGAGGATTTAAACACTGATCCATTTTCTCAAGAAAAGCAGAGAATTAAGAAAGAAGCAAGGCAGTCAGCTGAGCTTTATCAGGAAGCTGAATATAGATTTGTGCAACAGAAATCAAAGCTGGAATGGATGAATGAAAGTGATAGACTAACAAAAATTTTCTACTCTGTTATCAAAACAAAGCAGTATAGAAACAATATTGTTAATCTCAAGGTGGGGGATACTGTAAGTAATAAACAGGAGGAAATTGAAGATCAGTTGGTTTTGGTTTTCAAAACTCTACCGAGTAAAAAATCTGAATTTGGGAGCATAAATAAGGAGATTCTGAAGTATGGAAAAGTTTTGGAAGTACAACTTTAGGTTGAATTGATTCGGCATGTTAAATCTGAAGAAATTTTGAAGGCTCTAAGAAGTATCCACTCCTCAAAGAGTCTAGGGAGGGATGGCTACACTAATCATTTTTCAAGGAAAATTGGTAGCTGATTGAAGAGGGGGTTATGAAAGCTGTAATGAAGTTTTTTTAAGGGGAAGAGATACCAACCAGCTTTAGTAATGCAGCTATATGCCTAATTCCTATAAAAGACCCGCCACAGGTATCATTTGACTTTAAATCTATTGCACGCTGTTCAGTAATCTATAAACTGATCACAAAATTTCTATGCGCTAGACTTACCTGATATGATTAGCACTTATCAAAATGCATTTATTAAAGGTAGGTATTTCTCATAATTTGATTCTAGCTCATGAATTACTGCATAGGTATAAGTCTGTGTCTATGAGATCTAGTTGTGTTCTACAGCTGAACATAATTAAATCTTTTGACAGTGTGGGATGAAATTTCTTGTTACACCGAATGAGGTTGCTGAAGTTTTCTGAATTGTTGATTGGTTGGATTGACAGATTCATTAAATGTTCTTCCTTCTGTTTGGTTGTGAATGGTTATTATGCAGTGGATTTTAAAGATGGAAAAGGAGTAAAGAAGGGAGATCCTATGTCTCCCTTGTTGTTTGTAATATCACTACAAGAAGAAACACATATTACTTGTGAAGAAGGATGATATGATGGATGAGTTGATTAAGAAGATTGTGAAGAACTACAGTGACAATCCTAATAGACTTTCTGACTTGCAAGGATAAAATGAAAACACTACTATACGATGGAATGCCTTGAAGGAATGACAGTATTGAAGGTTACGTTGTAGTTGATAAATGTGAAAGCTAAGTATTCTTACAGTGATGTTGGGTTCTCTGGTTTGTTGAAAGTATATGAAGAAAATCTTCCGGTTGGCATTAGAATATAGGATGTGGTATATGAGGCAAAGAAGGTACTATGTCCGATGGGCATGGATTATGAAAAGATACATGCTTGTCATAACGATTGTATCTTGTATGGAGGAAATAACTTGAATGCAGAGGTATACGCTAAATGCGATTCTCCCCATTTCAAATTGAAGGAGGTGGATGTTGATGGAAAAATGGGAAATCGACAGATGAACAAGGTTCCTGTCAAGGTTGTTTGGTACCTATTATTTCTCATTTGACAATATTGTTTGACAATCCTGAGGATGCAAAGAATTTGAGTTGGCCAGCAGACCGGGCAATGGTTAATATTGAAGTAATTAGTCATCTGACCAATGGTGATAAACGAAAGAAGATATATGCGACCTTTCCCGTATTTGGGAAAGTGCCGTGTAACTTGAGACTTGGTTTGTGAACGGATGGAATAAATCCATTCGGTAATATGACCAGCAATCCTAGTTCGTAGCCAGTGATGGTAGTGATTTACAGCTTGCCCCCATGGTTATGAATGAAAATGAAGTACATCATGTTGTCTCTAATGATCTCCAGTCCTATGCAACTGAGAAACGATATAGATGTGTACCTATCCCCTTGGTGGATTACCTTAATAAGCCATGATATCTTGGAACGAGGATGTATGATTGGTTTTGGAAGAAGTCGTTTGATATTAAAGCCATGTTGTTCTTCACTGTTAACGACTTTCGTGCATATGGAAACTTGTCTGGATACTCAGTTAAGGGTCACAAGGAATTTCCCATTTGTTTTGAAGGAATAGAATATTGTCAGTTGAGGCATGGAAGAAAGACAGTGTGTCTTGGTTACCGGAGATGGCTTCCAACAACCCATCGGTGGAGGAATCCGCATGGTGAATTCAATGGCAAGGTAGAGTTGGCACCCCTTCTACCGTATTAACAGGTGCATTAATATCTAACATGTTGCGTAATTTTTGAAATTACATTGGCAAGATGAAGAGGAAACCAAAGGTTGTCAGTAGTTGGAAGAAACGTTCCATTTTTTAAACTACCATATTGGGAGACCCTTGACGTACGACATTGTTTGGACGTGATGCATACTGAAAATATTGTATGTGATAGTTTGGTTGGTACATTGTTGAATATCCCAGTAAGACAAAGGATGAAGTAAAATCAATGAAATGTATGATTGAAATGGGAATTAAACCTGAATTAGTCCCCGAGGATCGGGGATCGAAGATGTACTTGCCCGCTATTTGTTACACGCTTTCAAAAGTTGAGAAAGAGTTGATATGTTCCAGCCTCAAAGGTATGGTTGTCCTGACGTGCTACTCTTCTAGAGTTATCAATATAGTATCTGATGAGGGATTGAGATTGGGTAATATCAAATCGCACAATTCATATTGTTTGATTTAAGAATTTCTCCCGGTGGAGATCAAATCCATCTTGCCAACTCACGTCATAAAGTGAATTACCCGGTTGTGTCGCTTCTTCAATGAAATTTTTTGTAAGGAGATTAGGAGTCGAAAATTGGAGGAATTGTAGAAGGAAATAGTAATTATACTGTGCAAGTTAGAGATGTATTTTCCTTATTCATTGTTTGACATCATGGTGTACTTGTTGGTTCACGTTGTATGGGAGATATTAATTTGTGTTCCTATTTATCTTCGGTGGATGCATCCCTTTGAGAGGTATATGGATATTTTCAAGGGTTATTTGAAAAATAAATATCACCCTGATGCTAGTATTGTGCAAAGGTATGTGACCAAGGAGGTGGTGGAATAATGTATTGATTTCTTGAAGAATGAGGAGTTGGTTGGAGTATCAAAACCACGCCATGCAGACAGAGTTGGTGGTAAAGGTTTGTGAAAATGAACAACTAGGTTGTCAACCCCTGACGAGTTTATGAAAGCACACCTCTATGTTTTGCAAAAATTGGATGTGGTTCACCTATACGTGGATATGCTTATGACCACTATCAAAGAGCGGCACCCTGGTTGGTCAGAGAAGTAAGTACTTGCTGAACACAATCACACTTTCATTGATTGGTTAAGCCATACAGTAGTCGGGGATAGTCATGGTGACACCTTGAATTGGTTGGCTTTCATGCCTTCTGCAACTGCAATTTCCTACATGGGCTATGATATGAATGGTTTTGTCTTCTCAACCCTTGAATGGGATACACACATTGCTACACAAAATAGTGGCATTCTCGTAGTTGTGAAAGCATTACATGTAAGCAGAGCGAAGGATAAGAATCTCATGTATGGGAACATGTCTTACTATAGCGTGATTGAGGAAGTATGGGAACTCGTCTACACAAGTTTTAGTGCACAACTTTTCAAATGCAAACGGGTTATAGCAATGCCGGTGTATCAGTGATCGACCTAGACTTTAATGTTGTTGATTTGAGAAGGACTCGTTCTACTGGAGATCCATACATCCTTGCTTCCCATACTACACTAGTGTTTTATGTTGATGATCCTTGTGATTCTAGCAATTCATTGGCATTTCATGGTATAAGTCAATTTGTGGGAGATTCTTGTCCATCTTCATTGTCAGAAATTATTCCAAACATTTAACCCAGCTCCGGTAATGTTAAGAAGGATGAGATCTTCAGGGTGGAGCTAGCTTTGAGGAGAGACCACGAAGAAGGGGTGTGGATTTAGAGGCATCCCAAAACAAAGAAGTGGAAGAAGACATAGATTGGGTGTAGACATCAATTTAAACAATCTTTTTGAATGTTTATGGGATTTTATATGTTTTAATGTAGTTTGTTAATCAATGTGTATCCCTTGTATCCCAAATAATGAAACCATGATTTGATAGGCAAACAGAATACCCGTCATTGCACAAATATCAGCACACTAATCGTTTTACACAATACGAACCATACGACATCACAAAGTTCATCTCGTGGCATTCAGACTTTAGGGAATTCTTGGGGGATAGAGATGGTGACGTCGTACAAATAGTCCGTGAATAATTTGATAAGATAGAATTGGGAAGAGTGACGTCGCACATTCATATTGGTCCAAGTCAGTGGCTAATTCAACTTAAATAATTTAATACATGTGATGTCGCCAGCTGGTCGGTTACCACTCGGACTAACTGACCATATGATGTGAGAATATCTTGCGACATCATATCAGTACAATTTACCTAGAAAAACAAAACATCATTGCTAAACCAATTACGCCAGAACATGGAGTGATCCACCTAAAAGGGCTCATTCCAAGTTCATAACAACCACAAACCTATTTCCCAGTTGAGCAAAACCTTGTAAAATGAAATCAATACAACCATTTAAATCCATAATAGAAAATACTAACATAGAATCCACGGAACATCATGCAATATCACAAAAGGGAGAAAATTCATAGAATCCAAAATACAATCCTAATACACAATTATCAATGCAAGACATCTAGCCATCATTGGGGGGTGACATGGGAGGGATGACATCATCTTCCAAGGAACTACCATAGTCTTCCTCTGCTTTCCCATGTTCCAACCCATCGCTTGAAGACCCGTCTTCGCTACCGGTAGAGTCTATTACTTCTTCACAGTTTTCCAATGCATTATCCCCATCTTCTTACCCCTTTGACTCATTCAGATGTGCATGAGACCCATGTGCAGCCGGCTGGGGGTCCACACGAGGTGCATTCATAGCACCGATTTCTACCACGCCGGTCATCAACTGCTGCAAATGGCGGTCCTTGCGCATTTCCATAGCCTTAGTCTTGGCTACATTCTTCATGAGTATGGCCCATACGCTGTGCTTTAGTCCTTTTGGGGATAAATAATTTTTAATTTAATTAAAAATTAAGAGTTAAAAATATTAAACAATAATAATGACCTAGAAATAAATTAAATTTTGTACCCAATTGTAGGATAGGTGACGTGCACAATTATGCATGTGTTAGCCAATGCATTGAACACATTTACTATCATATGTTTTTGGTTGTTTGCTAGTTTTAGTTAGGTTTGCATGAAAAAGGGTTTATGTGGCCATTGTTGGTTTTCTTGTCTAAATCCCAAGTTTTATAGACTTAATTGAAGCTAATGGAAACTATATATTCACAGGAACCTAGATCTTCCCTTTTTTTGCTCATTAGTAGGTTTCTCGTGAGTGCATTTTATCATTTTTTAGAAGGCCGTCTGCGAGGGTGGTAGTAGATATTTGAAGCCCATTCACAAGGATGATAGAAGATATCGAAGGCCATCCAAAAGGATAGTAGTATATTGAAAAACACAGACTCTAAAGCATGGTAATGGATGGAATTGGGACCAAGAGAGGCTGATTCGAAGTTCAAGAAGGCCACGGAAGAAACGAAGGGTCGTTGTCCGAGGTTGCACAGAGTTCTGGTAAAAATCAAAGAAGAATTATCCATTGAGGGTGACACCGTTGGATTTATCTTCTTGAGAGTCATAAAATCAATTACATGGAGTCCCAAATCGGATCAACGGTTCACCCGTAGCGGAGCAAGCAAGTCAGTCGATTAAACCAGCCACGACCGGCATGGACCGCACAAGGCCTGCACGAAGGCTAGGTCTATTACGACTCATTCCAAGCAATACAACCCGTGTCAGGAGCTCTTAGCACAGACCATTCCACCCAACACAAGCCGTGCCAAGTTCCAACATAGACCGTGCCCGTTCCGGCCGGCCATGCACCTTAAGTAATCTTTTAACTTAAAAATTGGCAAAGTATGAGAGCATGCCATTTTTTTACATGGACCGCATCATTTCAAGTCACCAATGCAAAGACCAGCCAAAAAGTTGCAAATAATGACACATCTTGTGCCAAGGTACTGAGCAAAATGAGGTTCTAGACGATGGGGCATGCCAAACGACACGGGGTGTGCATCAGAAGATCAAAAATGGAGTTCTGGCCAACGGCCCACGCTAGCATGACGGACTACGAATTGTGCTAGGTTTGATGAGTAGCGCCAGCACGAGGTCCCCTCGGCCAGCACGGGTCATGCAAGATATGACTCTCGTGCCGGTTGCGGCTGCAAGGGATTTTTGCCATTTTAGGCCTATTTCAAGGCCCAATACCTTATTACTATATATGGACCTATGTCTACTAGGTTTTATAAGTTTGTGTTATTTTTAGATCGCAAGAGTAGGCTATAGAGAGAAAATACTCTTCCTTCTCTCTAGGTTCATTTCTTTTCATCATTTTATTTTTCTTTGCACAAAAGTGTTGAATTTAATGAAATAGTTGGATTCAATGGTTAGGGAGTAGGGATTTTACTTTGGGATAATATTTGTATTCAGTGTTCATGTTTATTTTGTGAGATTTCTAGATCTACCTATCTCTATGTGTTTTGTGATTATTATGTTGACTTGTTCTTATAATTCTTGTGAATTGCATGATTATCACTCTGTATTAGCACACACCGAAGTGTACTTTCATTTTGTTGAACTATTGCTACCCCCCCGGGATGGAAACCTAGATGCGCTTGGGGTGACGATAGTTCGAAACTGTGTGGGTTAGTGCATTTAAGGTTATCGTTATTAATCATCACGATTGATCATGCTCTAGTTAGCCGACCATGAGGTTCAAAGGGTTGCAGGTAGAGAAAGGCTAAGTAGAAAAATAGGATTATCTTGTTGATCCTAAAGCCAAGATAAGACGTCTGCTTTCTTTGCCTTTGTAGGTCTAGGGGTAGTGTGTTCGTGCCCGAGACTTAATCGCACAGGGAAGAATCAGACCTGCACAATTATTCATTGCCAGTGTTGCACTCTCCTAGTTGTGGAGGCAAAACTGATGGAAGATTTAATATGCACACCTTTATGTGAAAGATAAAGGAACGTTTTGACCATTTCCCGCACCACGTGACACAAACATTATAATAGGGTTTAGTTCTTGTATTTGATGAAATCGATGATCAAAATAACATTAATCATGTACCTCAAATATTCTCCGAGTGTTAGGTTATATTGTTAATTCTCGTGATCAATTGCTTTCTAGTAGTTGTTAGTGTAAACTCCCCCAATGACTGTTTTCACAACACTATTAACACAAACAAAACATGATAATAAACAAAAAACGAGAAAAGATCCAACATAAAGGTGCACATCAAACCCCTCACACTTAAACCTTTACTCATCCTCGAGTAAACAAAAATGAGAAAAGATTCAAGAGGAATGTAGCATGCAGAGATAAGTTAACCAATACATTCAACTGATTCCTAAGCTAACCTTGTTTCCCCAAATATTTTAAGAATCTCACAACTCTCACTCTCTTTGAAGATACTAAAGTAACCTATCCACCAAAAATACATAAAAGGAAAAAAGGCAAAGTAAAATGATAACTGCTATATTAGCTTACTCCGCTGAAGAAGCCGCAAAAAAAATCCAAGATATTGTCATGAAGAAACCGCCAAATATTGCAAAAAGTTGTTCAAATTTTTAGTTTCCAATTTCTCTCATTTTTCCAAGGCGCCCTTTTGGGTTTTCATCTTAGCATTCACACATCCCGATCTCACGTCTCACCTTTTTTCACACGGTTTTTCCTAGGTTTTCCAACCTAGCCGGGCCTAACCTCTCATTTTTTCCTAGGTATTTCGACCTTTCCGAGCTTTCTTCACATTTTTGCCTAAGTTTCCCTTTAGGATTTCCAACTTAGTCTGGTACATATATATATGTATGTATATATGTATGTATATATGTGTATGTATATATGTGTATGTATACTCCCTCCGTCCCACAATGATCTTCCTAATTTCCATTTTGGGACGTCCCACAATGATCTTCCTATATCTATTCTTTCCATTTTTAGTCTAACAATCATCCATAAAATACCACTCTTTAACCTTTGTCCCCCACTTTTCAGCTTTTGTCCCCCACTTTCAACCTTTGTCACCCACTTTCTTAATGTTTGTGTCATTTTCATTTCAGAACATCATTGTGGGACGGAGTAGTATATATGAAAGTAATCTAAAGAAAATGTTAAATGAAAATTAAAATACATGTGTAACAAGTAGGACTTACCAATATTAGAACTTGACCAAAGTTTTGCTGGCTTAAGGTGCAGCTGAAATGTGGATTAGTATTGTGAAAGTAGTACTGCGATTAATCCTCCTCTGAATCGCTCAAGATCTACTTCGGTCATTGATAAATAAGAATATAAGTAACCTAATAAAATGAATTTAGCAAGCTAAACATAAAATTGCTCACCTCTATTGGGGGAAGACTAGTGGAACCTTTGTTATTAGAAATTACTCCTGAATAATATAAGAAAATGAGTAGGGTATGAAATCCTTGAAACTTGAAGAGTGTGACATTGGCTTTGCGTCACACGTATATGTTGGTCCAAAATAGCGGCATGGTCAACATGTACACACATCATCGCTCAACAGTTGACTAAACTGACAATGGTGACAGGGAGACAAACGAGTTTGCATAAACAATATCAAAGAAAGATTAAACAAGTGTAAGCGACGTCGATAACCGGTCGGTCAAACCAATGGTTAAATTGACAAAGGTGAGATGTCTCATTCATAAAATATTATCACCAATAATATGAATATACTACATCACACTACCATTTCCTCGACCGAAGGTCAACCGATAGAATACTAACGTCACAATTAACCCTAGCAGCTATGGCCAAAATTGCAGAAAACCAGAAAAAAAATCATGCTTGGAAAATAAAAATTGGCACAAAATTTTCCAAAAACATACCAAAACATAGTGCTAAGGTTTACATAAAAGGAAAAAATCACACTATAACTAATCAATATGAACTAGAAAACTAAAAACATACCAAGCAACACATTCACACACCATAGATAGAACAATTTTAAGGAAAAATTACAAAAAATTAAGGAGTTGAAAGAGTTAAAAAACCATACCTTTGACAAGAGAAGATATGAGAGGGTGGGGAACTATTGGAATTTTAGGGAAAGTTGAAAGTTTGAACTGATTCTGAGGTGGGCTCCATATATATAGACGTTTTGGAACTACGTCATTTGAAGCCTTGTGATATCGGCCTCGACATGTGCAGCGTTGCACGTGCATTGGCTCAGTTAAAAACATACCAAATCATGACTGATGTCGGCTTACCTGAACATGGCCTAACAATTTCAGCCGACTAGCATGACAAATAAGCCCCCGATCGACCAAAATGAATAAAAGTCAATTTCATAATAGTTAATAGTTTATTACAAACTAAAAATTGAAATTAAATTTTTTAAGACTTTATTAACATCCAGTTCGACCGGAATCAATTTTGGTGGAATCGTCAACTTTTTAGTTTTTGCACTTAGGTCCCTCCAAGAAAGTGTGAGTAGTTGGAATGAAAATTTGGAGATACCCTAATGTAATTCACATTGTCACAACCATGTCGTTCAGATTTGGGCATCAACGGGTCAACGGAAGGGCCCTAGCCCTTAAAAGGGAGTATTTGACGATAATTTTTGCAAAGTACACGGTGGCCTAAACTTCCTTGACTGTGCCCTACTCCTCAGAACTCTGAACCTTAACATGAGTACAAATGTTTGATGTGGAGATTATGCATAATCTCTAAGAGGGACACAAACTGAGGTAGTGTGTGATCATTTTTATTAGTTTTCCATTATTACCCTTACAATGTGCTTTATGAGAACGATAATTTCCACCATATAAAATCACACAAAATTACATATTCTAGATTTATTATGAAATAAAAAGATAATAAAATTTAGTCCATCAATTTTTGAAAAGCGCTAGTACGTGGTCTGGAGTAAATTGTGGATGATTACTTATAAGTATACAAAGGGTAATCCAAAGAATTTGTGGAAATCTTCGTGGGATCAGGCCAGTTTCTTTATCACTCTTGGGGTTTATAAGTTCAACTTGGGATGGAAAAGTTCCTTTCCATGACTATTGAAATTGATTTGGCACAACCGGTAAACTTCTTTTACTTTTTGCACTTAGATCCCTCCAAGAAAGTGGGAGAAGTCAAAATGCAAAATTGGAGATACCCTTATGTAATTCACATTGTCAGGACCCCGTTGTTTTGATTTGGGCATCAACGGGTCAATGGAAGGGTCCTAAACCCTTAACGGGGGAGGGAGTATTTGAGGACAATTTTCAAAAATTACGCTATGGCAAAATTTTTGTTGAATGTTCCCTACGCTTCAGAACTCTGCACCCAAACATAAGGAAAAATGTTTGATATGGAGATTATGAGCACTGTATAAGAGAGATGCAAACCGAGGTAGTTTGTGAACATTTTTATTAGTATTCCATTAATACTCTTACGATTGGCGTTATGAGAACAATAATTTTCACCACATAGAATCATATAAAATTACATATTCTTGGATTTTTATGAAATAAAAAGATAATAAATTTTGTAATATGTAGATGATTACTTATAAGTATACAAAGGTTAACCGGAACAACTTGTGGAAGTCTATGTGGGATCATGCCAGTTTCTAATCACTCTCGGGGATTATAAGTTTGACTAGGGATGGAAAAGTTCCGGGACGATCAGAATTGATTTTGGCGCAACCGGTGAACTTTTAATTTTTTGCACTTAGGCCCTGCTAAGAAAGTGGGAGAAGTTGAAATTAAAAATTGGAGATAACCGTATTTAATTCACATTGTCATGACCATGTTATTCTAATTTAGTCATTATTTGGTCAATTGAAGGGCTTGAAATCTTCACAAGGAGAATTTGATTGCACTTTTTGGAAATTACACTATGACCCATTTATGCGACGTCGCAAGTACCTTGCTTGGAACGAAACTTCAAACGACCTGCTACTGCCATCGTTAACCTGAAATTTCTAGCTGGAATCAATAACGACTGGACTCTCACTCATGCCTGGCTAAACATGTGTCTGATAAATATCTAGAGAACAATTAGGGTCAGCGGACCTTAATTTCTCGGGGGTGGTTTAGGGGGACTCTAGGGATCCGTTAAATGTATAAGAAGTGACAGATACATCTTTCCCGTTAACCCTAGTCAAATCAGGATCGTTCCTCCTTTGACCCAAATTCACATAAAATTGTATCACTTCGTCCACATGAATGGGTTCATCCATAAATAGTATTTTTTCTACATGTTTTGTTTTAAAATGTGCGAGCAAATAGTCTAAACTTAATTCTCCTATTGACGATGCTAACATAGCCTCTGAATTTATAACTCTCCCCTTCAAAAATGTGACATACCTTAGCTCGGCTGTATTGTTGAAGAATTTTTGGGGTTTTTCAATCTCTGTGACCGGAAGAGGGTTCCAATTGCTTGCCTTTAATTTTGTGCCCGTGATCTTGTGGCTCATTGAGAATAGATGTAGGATTATAGAGCAACACGAATTTTTGAATTGGGGGTTTTTGAGTTAGCTAATCTAGGATTTGGATTTGGGGATTCGAATTAATAGCCCGGTGTAACCTGTTTTTTTAATTGAGGAAAAGAGTTTCCGAACTCGTAAATGGTTATGGCCAATTTTACTAAAGCAACGAGTACATTCCGAGTTTGGAAAAGTGATCGTACGTGTTTTCGAGTTCGGAAACCACTAGTATCGTGAAAAAAAAATACCCACAAGGGTTTCAAATGGGCATTTATTACCCATTTGAAAGAACGTGGACTTTCCCACCCTATCCCTCTCCTCATAAAACTCCCAAACCCAACACTACAATCCCTTCAATTAAGACTTAAATATTTTATTGGTTGAATATTGAAGGTATGTTTTCCTTCCTATTTCTCATCTTATCTAAATTCTCATTGTAATTTTTTTCTTGTAAAGGGTTTTGTTTGATGTGTAGGTAGAAGCTATGAAGGAGTATTTTTTATCTTTTGATTGATCAAAAAGGTAAATCATTGCTTCATTTTTTGGCTAGGGTTTACTAGTTTGGAACTAAAATCACCAAAATCAAATTTTTAGTGTCATGATGTTAGCGTGCATATTGTGTCATTTCATGAGTTTTATTTTGGGCGGCCTTTTGTTAGTAAGCACATTTTGTGTACTATATTATGGCTTTGGTGCCTAAATGGTGTTGGATGATAAAATGATGCATTGAATTTGACTCGTACATGTTAGATTTCTACATTTATTGATTAACTAAAGCATTAGAGTGGTTAAATTTTAGGTTACATATTATTGTGCTAAAACTCCTATATATGTTTAATTAGGCTTCTTTGTACACAAACCCTAATTATTATTTTCTATTCTAAGTATATATTAAAATTTTGGTTTTGTTTACATATTAGTGAATTTAATTATCCTTTAAATTGGCTACAACCACATAATTGCCAAACGTGAAATCATGGCGTTATGGAGTGATTTTGAAGAACATTGGAGATGTGAGCAAGTGAAATAAGTCATTATGTTGATCTACACCTTGTGAGTAGCTTTATTAATTTCATTTCCTTTTTCAATTTTTATTGCTTGGACATTTATTTTTAAAAGAACATATTTTCAAATTCTCCAAGTACGCTTCCAACCGCAAGGAATGGGAACAACTACTCGCAAGATGATATCAACAATGCATGGAATTCATTGGCGATTGAAAATAATGCTCAATCGGTCCGTAACAATGGGGAATCTCAATATTGGTAGGGTCACTGCAGTTAGCTGAACATTGAACCATAGACATGTCAGAATAGTTTTGTAGTGATTTCTAATGATATGTATAGAGTGTTGTTGGGTTAGTGTTATCTTTAAATATATTTTTAGGTGCAACATGATATCTTGTATCGTTTTTAAATTGTGGCTGTGTGTCAAGGACGTGTTCGTGCTGAGAAAATTAATGAAATAAAATTTATACCATAAGACAAGATTGTATTTCTGACTCCGGAAAGTATTTCTTCTCTTTCATTTTCATTTTCCATTGGTCAGACTGACATTTCCGAGTATGAAAACATGCCACAAGAAACATTTTTCGAGTCCGAAAATTGAATTTAATTTCATAAAGAACCGAAACGAAGCTATTTTCCATTTCCAAGCTCGGAATTAAAAATTTTATGAAATCAGAAACATCTGCACCGTATGTTGGAAAGATAAATTTTTTTTGATATCATAAATTATTGAAGGTGGTTAACGGCCTTAATAAATTGTTAATTAAAAGCGGAACCATTAAAGGCGCTTAAAAAGTGCCTTGAAATTGTCGATAGAACCACTTTTAATAGGCCTCTCCTACACTAGTGTACTTAGTCTGCCACTCCAAAGATGAAGCTCTAGCAGTCGACAGCTAACCCTTAACAACATCAAGCTTTTAGTAGGCCTTTTCTACATGTGCCAAGGTGTTGTCCACTATCTTACTCCTCTGTTGCAATTCAGCAACAGTAGACACTAGTAGAAGTCTCCACTCCCCTTCCTGTTGTAGTAACCTCCATAATTCATCTCCTTGCCGGAAACATGCAACATCCAATTTACAATAGTCTTCCTCCAACTTGGTGATGAAAACCATATAGGTATCCCTCATCTTTTCCCACGAGGATACAAGCTTCGAACATCGGCCTAGCACACTTCCCAAGAATCTCCCTGCACTACACATCCAATGCTCCTTACGCGGTGCAAAGTACATACCTTTGATAAACTATGATAGTTAACCAAGAGCACTTATGTTTTCCTAAATAACGCTCACCAAGTCATAATCCCGAGGAATGGAAGAAATACTCGCCTAGGGCATAAAATATCACACTCTCTCAAGTCCTCACACTCAGCCCTGAGATAACCCATGAATTATACATGCCGACGGATGGCGGGAATTTTAGGTATCTTATCCCCAAGCCAAAACACCATTTGAACACATAACATGTACATCTTTGAGAAAAGTATGAATGGATGGAACACCAGGAGTCGGTCCGACACCAACCTTGGAGTAACACTTATCCTTGTTACACATGACAAGAACCTAAAGAAAAATGTGCAGAAAATAAATCAATAATGAAATTATCATCGGACATGTTACAATAGTCAGTCAGGACTATCTACCCAATTATTATACTATTCTATACAATAAACACAAGACTATTCACGAACTTGATCCCTTGGGGGATGAATTCTCCTCACCAACAATAGTAGACTCACTCTCGAGCAACGAATGAGACCTCCAAGCATCCACTGTATATGTGCACTGAATGTTCAAACCTGCACAAGTTGTTAACGAATGGTCAACTAGGTTTAAGAGTTAGGCTTTTGGGCCTTTTTCTTTCTTACTATATAATGGCCTAATTCTTCTAGGTTAAAGAGAGGACGACTGCAATTAGTTTAGATCTATTTTTTAACTCTCTCTCTCTCCATTCATTTCATATCCCCAAGAAATTTAATCCATTGAGTTTCATGGGTTTGATCCTTGTGGCGTAAATAATGACTTGGGGTTATTTATAAGCATGTTTTTACATTTGATTTGTGAGACTTCAAGATTCATGTGTATTTATTATTCCATAAATATCATACTTAATTTTTTTTCTTTAGTTTCTTGCATAATTAATGTATTGAATGTGATTAGGATGTACACCTAGTCAAATTTTTGCATGATTTAGTGCTAGGCTTTGAAAATAGCTTTGAAGTGTTAGTTTACCAAAATCGCATGTAGCCTTGTGACTACCGTGGGGTAACACGAACCTTATGAGCTAATGGGGTGGTAATAGGATGGTACTCTAATTGGAATACTGATGCAAACAGTATTGGGAGCATCGGGCAATTGGGTTAGGTGGTTATAATCCCAACTGGGAGCTTGCGGTCACTACCCGAGAGCTGGGGTCTTAGTTTGTGCCAACCTTAGGGTTATCATGAGGTACTAATTTCTTAAGCACAAAAGCTGGGGATGGGTATTCACAGTGGAGTTCCCGATGATCCATGCCACTATCGCGTTTAACATGCGACTGTGAAAAGGCATTGATCTTTAAGCTCAAGCATATTAACCCTGATAGTGAGAGCTAAAGTCATCGCCTATAAGTGCTTCTTTATTCTATTTGTGGAGGAGGCGAGATGTTACAAAGGGGGAAAACATAATGGCGTGACAGCCCGTGGGAGTTCAAGGGGAATTAACATTTCCACATCGTGTGATATAACTTATAGATATAATTATAGTTCTTGAATGAAAATATAGGTCTAGGATCATATCATAAATGTTAATCATGTAATTAAAATACCCCCAAGGCTACTTAATCATATCTTAATTTCTTTGTTTTATATGATCGTAGTTATTAGTCTAATTAACTCAACAAAAATCCCCCTTCCCCCGTTTGTTATTCCTGACACACACTTGGGATGACGGTCAAGAGTGAACCTTGTGACGCTATCTCTTCAACTTTTTTATTCCTGTGTACGACACATGGACTTACCAATGCCTACTTTATAGTAGATAGTAGTAAGAATGGGAAAAACACTATAAATATCTATCTTTGAATTGCGATCCCGCGGGTTTCTAACGGCACCTACGGGTCCCTTCACATACGCGCTCATAAGATTCATACAAACACCATGATGGTTACGATTAGCACAACCTACATATCGGGCAACACCCAGATAAAGTAGGGTAAAGAAGCATATAAATAGATGAAGGCTTAAGGAATCAAGATAAGTAATATATGGAAATTAGAAGGATTAGAAGAAAACACAAAATTCTAACTTAAGCATCATGGCTCTTATTCTGAATCCAATATGGTAAATTCATTTAGCTAGTCACAAACTGAAACTTCCATCATCATTTGAAGGGAATAACTGCATCATGCACTATCATTATTCAAAAGGAATAAAGCACATCAGTTTAAAATGTTGGATTCGCTTTAGTTTTGGAACACTTTGTTCAGAGTCTCCCAAATATGACGAGAAGTATTGCAAATGGTAATATCGTTCATGACCTCCTCAGGGAGAGAGGAAAAGGAGGAGGTCGCATAGTTTCTGGTCTTTCGCGGCCCATTCAGATTGGGTGAGAAAAGCAGCTTCATAGGCAGCCTTGGAAAACTGGATGAGGAGGCTACAACACCACCAGTCGACACAGAGGTTGCATCATTAGATGAAGATGAAGCCGCAACAACATAGGACCCAGTGAACAAAAGGAGACCCGCTAATGGTCAAAACAGTTGACGGCGGAAACGGGAATGACAGATCCAGCGTTGGGGCATTGGGGCACGTGATCCCATATTTAATGCTTAATAGTCCTAAAATTTATATATATTTAAAAAATTTAATTGTACATGTGTTCTTAACATTTAATGATAATTTTTTTGGAGCAACACTAAATAAGTTTATTAATTGTACAAACAATCAAATTTGAAGGGTTTTCCCCCATTTCTAGTCCATTGATGAAGAAGAGAAGTTAATACATTGAAGATCATCATTTTCTGTTGGAGAAGGTAAGTTTTATACAAATTTATTGCTTGACATTATCTTGAAATGAGGGTTATATATATATCTTGAATTAGGGTTTGTAGTTAGGTTAATTAGGGGTGGCTTAAGATTATTGTTGCGAGAATGCTAATGGGATGCATTGTAATTGACTTGTAGGATAAAGGATTGAAATGAACTCATTGGTAATTATCTTAGAAAATCACCCAATTACATGTCATTGGTTGAAACATTTCTCACGTCAGTGTTTGAAGATGCTTCTAAAAAAGGTGTTGTGCGAGCCCAGTGCACGTGTAAAGATTGTAGAAATGATGGGTATTTAGGGGGGAAGAAATTGCAAGCACATCTCATAATGAGGGGGTTTCAAACTACCTACGCTCATTGGGTATGGTATGGGGAAGTTGGAGAAATGTCACGTACGATTGAATTAAGTGACACGAATGTGAGAGATAAATTAGATAAGATTGTGGAGTTTGACGAAATGGTGAAGGATATTGAAGAAATTTCAAACGTAAACTCGAGGTTTTACAAGCTTTACTTGACGACAAAGAGATTCCAATGTACAATGGTTCAAAACACTCGGTATTGAGTGCAACTTTGAGGATAATGAAATTGAAGGCCAAATTTGGGTAGACCAAAAATTTGATGACCAAATCTCTTGAATTGTTTAGGGAACTTCTTCCTGAAGGTAATCTTATGTCGCATAGGTTGTATGCCGCAAAAATGCTCTGCCTAATGGGAATGGAATTGGAAAAAAATACATCATTGCTTGAATGATTACATGTTGTACCGGGGGAAAACGATTAAAACCGAGAAACATGCCGAGTATGTGGTGATTCTCGCTATCAGTTGAAGAATGGTGCGATTACGATGGGTACGTAAGTGTTAACTAAATCAAAGAAAAAAACACCGGCAAAAGTGGTGTGGTACCTCCCTATAGTTCCCCGATTGCAAGAGTTATTTGTGTGTAAAGAAGATGCAAAATTGTTGCACTGGCACGCTGAGAGGGATCAACTGGTGGATGATGTGATTAGATATACATTGAATGGTGAGCAAAGGAAAAAAAATCAATACCCAGAGTTTGACTCAGAACCCCAGCATTTAAGGTTAGGCCTATGTACTGATGGAATGAATCCAATTGGTAATATGAGTAGTATACATAGTTCTTGCCCTGTTATTTTGGTTATCTACAACCTTTCTTGTGGTTGACAATGAAAAATATGTATGTGTTGTTGTCTATGATGATTTCTATACCTAAGCAACCTGGTATTGACATAGATGTGTACCTTGATCCTCTTGTCGAGGATTTGTTGACTCTATTTAATGTGGGTGTTCGAACATAGGACGGTAGTGTTGAATATATCTTTACATTGAAATCGATGTTATTTTGCACCAATAATGATTTTCCGCCTTCGGGAATTTTTTTTGGTTACTCAGTAAAGGGCCACTTTGCTTGTCTCATGCGTGAGAAGGAGATTGATTATCACCAATTGAAAAATGGTTGTAAAATTGTATATCAAGTTCATCAGAGGTTTCTTCCGGAGGACTATCCATGGCTATTGGTGAAGAAATGGTTCAATGGGAAGTAGAGGTTAGAGAAGCATCGGATGCACAAACAATCACCCATATATTCGAATTAGTGAAGAATTTGCTCAATGACTTTGGAAGAAGAAACTTAAAGTGGCCGTGGGTGGGAGTTGGAAGAAATGGTCCATTTTTTTGGATTGCCTTTTTGGGAGTATATGGTGCTAAACATTGTCTTGATGTCATGCTCACTAAGAATAATGTGTGCGATTCCTTGGTAGGAATGTTGTTGAATAGCCCCAAAAACACAAATGATCCTCTTAAGGCTCGGTTGGATTTGGTTCATATGGGAATTAAGAAGAACTTAGGGCCAGTGACTTCTGGAGAAAATTGTTACTTGCTCCCATCTTGCTATTCTATAACACTGTTGGAGAATAAATCATTTTCTGAGATCCTTAGTAGTGTTAAGGTTGCGGTCGCATATTCGTCCAACATCAGTGCATTTGTGTCAGTTGAGAAGTTAAAGTTGGTTGGGTTGAAGTCTCATGATTGTCACAATCTAATGCAGGAATTGAATGCCATTGTGATCGCTCGTCATTTTCATTCCATGTAAGATTATAAATTACAAAGCTATGTTTGTTTTTCAATTCCATTTGTAGAAAAAAAACATTAGTGTGTGAAAGTTGTACTAGCTACAATCAATGATCGTTAAAGTTTTGTGTCGGATGGAAATGTATTTTCCTCCCTCATTCTTTGACATTATGGTTCATATGTGTGTTCATCTCATGTGGAAGATAAAGTTTATGGTCCTTTATTTTTGAGGTGGATGTACCTGTTCGATAGGTACATGAAAATATTCAAGCATTTTGTGAAGAATAGGTACAGGGCTAATGCAAGTATTTTACAGAGGTATGTGGGGAGGAGGTCATTAAGTTTTGTACTGATTATATGAAGGAGATAGATTTGGTTGGGGTTCTAACTCATAGACATGAGGGACGGTTGGAAGGTAAAGGGGTTAGGGGGGAACTTTTCAGCCCTAGTGTAGAAGATTTATGTACTGCCTATATTTGTGTTCTTCGAAATCATAAAGACATTGTCCCATATATAGAGATTCACATGGATGTCATTAGAGTTACCAACCCTAATTTCAATGAAGCTCAGGTGCTCTAATTCCACAGTGGGACTTTTGTATCATGGTTGCGTGAGCATATAGTCGGGGGTGATCATCCAATGAAATTTAAATGGTTGGAACATAGACCACGAGGTACTGTACTTTCTTACAGAGGGTAAGACATAAATGGTTTAAATTTTTCCAAAAAACTCAGTGGATGATGCTATTGAACCTATTGAAAATTTTCAGTCCTAGCGTAAAAGGTTTATGTACTACCTATCTTTATGTTCTTCACAATCATGAAGACGTTGTCCTATATATATTATCACATGGATTCCATTAGAGTCGCCAACCCTAATTTCAATGAAGCTCAGGTGCTCCAATTACACGGTAGGACTTTTGCGTCATGGTTGCATGATCACATAGCCGAGGGAGATCATCCTATGAAAGTTACTGTACTTTCTTACAGAGGGTAAGACATCAATGGTTTAACTTTCAACACAAAATCACTGGATGATAAAGGTGTGTCTCAGAATAGTGGAGTGTGTCTCATGTCTGAGACTTTGCATGTCGGTAATGGAAATGACAATAATCCTATGTACGTTCATTAGTGTTACTTTGGAACAATTTCAGATATCTGGGAGCTTGACAATGTGACTATGCGAGTCATAGTTTTTAAATGTCAATGGGTGGATTTCAACAATGGGCAGCAAACGAAGGATTTTGGTTTCACCCTTGTCGATAGGAGTCATGTCAGTTGGCGAGAAGATTTTTTCATATTGGTCTCCTAAGTGCGCCAATTTTTTTACGTAAGAGATCCTTCCAAGCCTAAGTAGTAGATTGCTGTGGAAGGAAAATGTGCTTTTGTTGAAGAATGGGAAGTCAAATAAATTCTTGGTTTCAGTAAAAAATTAACGGATGTTGGAACGGATGATGTTATCTTGCTTGAGGAGGACGATCAAAGTTTGAAGCGTTTCACCGTACGCAGCGATCATGAGGAGGGAATTTGGGTGAACATCCATGGTAAGGTCACTCGTAAAAGAAGGAGGACCAAGAAGGTTTCGAAGAAAAGAAAAAAAAAAGTAGTGTCAACGATTGTAATTAATTTTGTTTTGAAAATGAACTGCTTCAAATTTCATTGATCAAAGTTTCATTTTGAATCAAACATCTATTAATGTTTAATAAGTAGAACAAAACAAGCTCTAAATATAAAATAGCATTCAAACTTAAAAATCTAAATAGCATTCATAGTTTAAAATAGCATTCAAAGTTGAAAATAGATACTAGTATATCCTATTACAAACCATAAAAAGTACAAAATTGATAAAGTCAAATTAAACCAATATTCCACTTGTGCCATCTATAAATAGTAAACAAACATCATAAATGCGAGACAAATTCAAATCCTGAGAACACTTAAACAAAGAAAGATCTATGGAATGTCCGACTCCAATTCATCCTCAAGAACAGCCGTCGATGTGGATTGGTAAAGATGAGGTCGGTGGGTGGACTCAAGATGGTATTTGTAGGCTCATTGTCTTTTCTCAATCTTCAAAATCCTTACCTACATTGCGGAAAACTCCTTGCGAACCCACTTATAGAAATATCTAACGCCTTTGAAGTAGGATTTCTCTTAATAAAAAATTAAACATATACACATAAATAGCTATATTAATATAATGTAGTTAAAGGAATTGGAAGAAAGAAATTTGTTTTAACTAACCTTCATCAACTCTCGGCCTCTTGCCCGGCTCCCCACCGCCTTGGGTCTTATGCCACCATTTACCATCGATCAATACCCACCTCTTATTTTTGAAGTAAGTCTTGTCTAAGTACTTAGATGGTCTCCTCACAGACAATTTCCAACCCTTGACCTTCTTCAATATAAGGGTGATCAAATTTCCATAGGAGAGGCTCCTCACCACCTTAGTCGATGTGGCAACCCAAAGCATATGGCTAAATGTCACCATCCAGGGTTAATTTTCCTACCCTCCACTATGAAATAGAACAACATCAAGGTGGTATAAGTAGGCTAAGTGATGTTTCTGGAGGTTGGAACTAAACTTTTAGCAATCATTTCATATACAATATGTTGATCGATTATCAAATGGTTGCAAGAAAATGTTTCCAACTTACCCAAATCTGCCCTGCTACATTGAAAATACCTCGCAATACATTGGATAGGATCTATATATGGGTAATCAACAAGTAGTGGTCATTTTTCCCTTTGATAAACATCATCCAAAGGACCCTTTATGTCTTCCCGGTAAGTGCTTTCCTGGTTAGGGTTTCAATCAAAATTCATTGATTATTTGTAATATCAATCCCTCCTACCTTAGTGGAGTGATCGTCATTCACAACCTCGTGTAGAGTACTATAGAATTGACAAGTGAAATCATTAAATGATGGGTTTGTTACATAAGAGAAACTTCTTTACATGTAGGTCCCTAAAATTTTCTAAGGATTCAGTTGATTGGGGTGGGCGCAAATACTCATTGAAATCAACCACATAACAATCAATTAATCTCACTTTAGAACGTAACTGATCATACCTAGTTTGAGCAAACAAGGAAACACATTTGACTTGGTCATATCGGGGATTGTTTATGATGGATCTAAAATGGGGAACGCTTGATGAACCTCCTCTTTCCATTGTTAATCAATTGGTATTTGCTTGAACGTATGGAGGACCCAAAATACTCTCTGAAGTCGAAAATGAGTTTTAGGGTTTGTGAATTGGGTGTGAATGAGGGTTATGGCTGATTTGGGGGTCTTTTTATACATACATTGTTATAAAAAAAAAGGCGAATTTCCCTTTCCAAACTTGTAAATAACAATTCGTCTCTTCTATGTGAGGAGCCGAATCAGTTCCGAACTCTGAACCGATTTAATTAGGAAATCAATGTTTACCTATTTTTTTACCCAACAAGGGCCGGATTCAGGCCTCAAGCTTGGAACCTAACATTACGAACTAGAAAATAAATTCAGCTCCAATGGTGTTTTGAATCCAAATGACTTACGAACTCAGAACCATTTCCAGGTCTTTTTTTAAAATTTTGAAGTCAAAAATGCATCGGCTCCAATGGTAAATTTTACACATATAGTTTTTGAAGCCCATTTCTTTCATGTAAATTAATAACATGCTATATTTTCAAATCACCATTAACTAAGTAATAAACAAGGAAGAAAATTTAAATTCATTAAACAACCTCCAAATGGTGAATTGTACCAAATTCCAAAGAAATTAATCCTAAAAAATTACCAAGTGTACCAAATATCTTTAATATTCATCCAAATAAATTATAATCATAGATCGATAAGTTTGGTTGCAAATGTTTTACACATTATTGAACATGCCCTCAATGTCTTCCGAGTCATTGTCGTCCTCTTGGTTTGCACCATCACAGCCTCCTCCTCAGCCTCCTCTTCACTCTCCGTGGAAACTAGCTCAAAGTTTGGTGGCTCTTGGTCCTCATTTAGTTCAAGCTAGATTCCCTTGGCTTTCTTGAAACTTTATTGTTGTGCCTCCGCTCTAGTCAACATTTTGTGGGTCTCTTACATATTGCCATGAATGGAATTCAAGTACTGGCCAATTCGGCTCTTCCAACTGCTCCAGGAACCTGTTAACACAAAACAAATATATAAATATTCATCAAAATTCAAACAAATTAATGCGGACAAAAACTTTTAAAAAATATATAAAATAATTTATTAACTTACAGGAAGACTATCCCTCAGATTTATTAAGATCCCCGTCCCTAGCCCTTTTTGCGTTCTTCGCGGCCTATCCAGGAATCAGCCATCGCTCCCATCTGCCGTCTTATTCAATCTTCAATTTCTTATGTTGGAACCAGGTCTCGTCATAGTACTCTAATTGGAGAGAGCGATCTTGGGGCTGGACTTCGGCTTTCTTGATTATAGCGGTGATCAAGCCACCATAGGGGAAATCCTTTTTCTTCACATTTGCGGCCTTGAGAATGCTCATATTTATGGTGAACCCTGGGTTTATCTTCACCCACTCCATCACGTAGTGGAAAAACATTAGATTTTTTGTGGTTGGCTCACATGTGGGGCCACCCGTGGGAATCACATTCAAGCATATCCAATCATAAATGAGATGATGCTCAACTGTAAGAACACCAACATCATAGCTCTCTGATGGGCCCGTGGTACTTCATTCTAATGGAAATGTTTCCTAAGCAACACTACGGGGTCCAATTGGATGGCTTCGGTGACCAATGGCCAACTTTGTTGGTGATAGATTTCTAGGGGGTCATGGGGATCGTCAGGTCTCAATTTCTTGGGGGATGCGTAGGTTAATCCAAGGGCCGCATTTATTTTATACTTAGTAATAACGTTTTTTTTTGCCATTGACCTTACTCACATTCTGATTATTCATGCTTTGTCTCAAATCCGCATAAAATTGAATCACCTCGCTACGTAAACATGTTCCCCTAAGCATAACAAATTCTCTAGGTGTTGAACTTTAAAAGGGTCTAACAAGTAACGTAGGCTCAAATCGGATATCAACAATAGACCAATAACCTTGCAATTAATAACCTTATGCTTGGAGAATTCAATATGCCTCTCCTCCGATGGCTCGATCTCAGTGAATGGTTGATGGTTACGGTCCCTCACTGCCTCGATACTCTTCTTAGTGTGCCTAGGCCTTAACATTATGATGAGATTGAGAAATCGAGCAAAATTTTATGGTTAGGGTTTGAGGAGGGGTTCAATTAGGGCTTCTTATGGTTTTTTCGAATTGTCTTATTTAGGGGCAATGTTTTTAATACTAAAACAGGTTCCGAACTCCGAACCTGTTCCTAGGTTAAAATATTAAGGGCCGTATGCACTTCCATGTTCGGAAATGCTATGTGACTCACTAAAAATAACATTAAAGATGGGTTTTCAAAGGGTATTAAATACCCGAATAAAACTCGTGAGTTTCCCCCCATTTCCTCCACACCAAAACCCTTCCATCCTTCTTCTTCATTTTTCTTCATCTCCATTTCACCATTTCATCATCTATTAATTAAAGGTATGTGTTCATGGTTACTACTCATACATTCCCCTTATACTTGGTAAATTATCACTTCATTTTCTCAATATTTATGGGGGAAAATCTCATTTGCTATTGTACTTGAAGTTGAGCAATCTTTGAACAAAATGAAGCTCCCACTTGTTTGATGTAAAGGATAGTGGTTCTAAACCCTAGATGGTTGGAAGCTAAAAAATGGATTCTTTAATTGTTAATCATTTTTAGGGCTATTGATCATATTCATTATTCAATGTGAATTTTTAGTGAATACCTAATGATTGTGAGCTAGGTCATACATGGGGTTATGATATTTTGTATTCTATCTAGTGCAGGTTGGCTGTTTACCTAGTGTAAAAATTTTAAGATGTTTGTTGTCGATCTCATGTCTAGAATTTCATCAAAAACTTTATTTATGAAGTTAGTATCATGATAGATTGGATAAATTGTTAAGTAGGTTAAATAATGTATTGTGATGATGCGTGACATACACAAAATAGCCATCATGTGACATTGGGATTTGGGATTTGGTTGCGATGACGATGATGGATCCGATGAGGTAGTAAAAGCCAAAACACATTGTAGAACATTGGAACATAGGATGGCTAGAAAAGAGTTAACTTCATTGGTTTTCAACAATTAGGGCAAGTGTTTGTCCAAAGAGCATGCAAAGTGGTCTAGTTGGGCCTCGAAGGTCAAAAAAACAAGGGTAGACATAAAGTATGATAGTTGGCATGAGGTACCAAACGACTATAGGGACACCCTATATATGGAATGTAAGGTACCGTTATTGGCTATAGTGATATTCCCCACCTAATTTCCCATTCTCCTATTATACAAATTTACTCTCCCTTATTGTAACTTCTATGGTTCTAAATCCTCATAGAGACCCTTAGAAATCGATGCCCAGATATGGTTGATATAATAAAGAAGGCAACGACCATGATGTGCAAGAGTTGGTAGGAACACAAATACACTTTGTCAATGGACTACATATTTTCTTCGGAGAAAGGTGATCCCCTATGGATAATTTACGTACACATTCAACCAGAGAGTTGGCAAATCCAAAAGAGAAGGGCTTTGGAGAATGATTCTAACGTTAGTAAAGTTAAATTAAATTTACAAAGTATTTAGATTAACATGTCTTTGGTGATGACACGTTTCCAACAAGCTAACATAGGGTACAAGGAAAGAAAACAATGCATTGTCGGTGATATGAATCTCCTTGCAAAGACTCCACATTACAGAATTTTGGATCTTTGACTACACTAGGAATATCGCCCAACCTAGTATAGATGCACGAAATTCAAATGTCTGGCCCACAGGGTACACTTAATTTCTACTTTCTCACTAACCAGCCCGCAGAATTATTTCACAAGGTTATTGATACTTAATTAACCCGCAGGATTAAGAAACAATGGAGACGATTGCAAGCAATGAGTATAACTAAAAATTCTTAATATTTGATTGATAAAAAGATGATAAAAATTCGTGGACTACCCCTCTATTTATAAGGGTATTCTTGGCCACAAAATCCTAAACATAATTGGAATCTGAATCAACTTATGATAACTTTAAGAAGCTAAAACCATATCTAACTAAAATACCTAAAATAAATTATATCTAAGATAATATATTAGAGATTCTTCAAGAATAAGTCTTGAAAGATATTACCTTATCTAATCTTACCAAATCTAATTCTAATCAGAATAAAAATGAATATTCTAAACCCTAATGGTCTATATTTTCGAAATCAGCTCTTCAAAGCCCACATAGCCGAGCTTCATCAATTTAATAACCCAAATTGAATTAATTTTACAACATTTTACAAAGATCACACTACCTCATTAAAAACCTAGTGCGGAAAAGAGTATAGTATTTTTCACGACGTCTTCAGTTAACGACAAGCTTGACTAACTAATCCAAGCCCTAGCTGACTTATTCTTGAGTTCTTCATCATGAAGTTGATCAATCAAAGCATTCAATGCCGCATATCTAAGATTATTTCTTGACCTTTCCATCGGTCCAACCATGTCAATTAGAGGATCCCGAACATAACCCTTGAATGTTTGATCTAGTCATGGAATGTCTTCATTTATGGTGGTAGTCGTCTTG
>JAULKM010123699.1:0-20522 GCA_032355605.1 Rubia tinctorum | reverse complement strand
TCTAAACTAGGTTTAGATTGGTCAAGTAGTTTCACATTAGGACACTTTATATGAAAGTTTTCAATGAAGACAAAAAATTTCTATATATATTATATCTATGGATCACAATGAAGTATAGTGCACAATAGGTGTTTAAATGTGGGGTGAATCATGGTTGTCGAGTAGTAAAATCCACATTCCTCGGAACTTCATATATGATTCTAATCTCTAAGTTTCAGTGTGTCGATGTTTCTAAATACTTGTTTTTGTAAAACATTTTATATATTTTTGTGCACGTGCATGAATGTTTGATGCATTTTGGTTCAGCAACTGCATGTTTGAACACATAAAAATGAAAATTTATAATGGATTACCACTAATTACTCAAAATAATTTCTATAAGGAAGTTATATTCAAGAAAATTAAAATTATGGCGGATCAAAAATTTGTTGTTTCAAGTATCCCAAAAAATTCACGTGCAACGATTGTGTATGTGTAATAATCCGTATCACTCCAGTACAACCAAAAAGACCCAGACATAAAAACACACTAAGCCAAGTCAATAAACAACCAAATCAAAATTCAATTCAATAAATACATAAAAATTGAACAATCCAGTGCATTTCAAAAGAGTATCTGAAAAAGAGAGTATTGTAGTCACAACGGTACCCGCAAGTGCTGCGATTTTTTTATGGGTTTTAATTTGAAATGCAAGTCATATTTCTCCGAACACTTCACACACTGATATTTGTTCTCTTCGTTCTTCCTCAAGAAGTGCTTCTTGATCCCAGTGAGATCACCGAGTGCACGAGATGGGTCATGGTGCACGCATGTTGTCTACAATCCCAGGCAAACCCTCCGACGTGAAACATTTTTTTGCCTTATGCTTGAGTTTGATCAAGTAATTGGACATTTGGAAACATAAAATTAAAGTTTGCAATGACGAAAAAATTCTTCTTTAAGTATTAAATATTCGGATCACAGTGATGAATGGTTACCTTTAGGCATTGAATGACTAAAGGGTCATTAGTGAGGTTTAGCTAGAGATGTTGAATTCACTCTAGTAAACTACAATCAAAGAGGAATAGAAGATTCATCTTCACAACAAGTAGTAAAGGTGTTAAATAGATTGTATGTCATTGATAGATAGAAGGCTTGGAAGTATAAGTCAATTTCCCCCAAGGCTCCATAATTCGTACTTAATCCCGTTTTAGCTATCGGATGCTTTGTTAGTATAACTTGTCTTTAAATTGTTAACTTAGAAAAACCAAACCAAAACCCCCATTTTTATGTGCTTTCATATATATATATATATATATATATGTGTGTGTGTGTGTGTGTGTGTGTGTGTGTGTGTCTACATATTTAGAGTATTATTTACCATTTTATGAGCAAACACTTGAGAATATCCCCCATCTCCGTGGACGATCCCAACTTGCCCCTAGCTACTTAATTGTAGTTAGTAAGTAAAAGGCCTTAAAAATTACATCTTTGAGAGGTACGACGACGACCTCCTAACGTGCAAGGTTGATCTGAAGGAGGCTATTATTTCAGGGAAGACTGAGCATCTGGACCAGTTGCTGGGAGAGAATAAGGAGTTAGAATCTGATTATTATCGCTTGTTGGCAGGAATTTCGGAGTGGAGAGATTGTTATGACGTAGAACGAGGTTTTGCGGTTCAACTATTGGATAAGTTTGAGAGTTTGGAAAGGAAGATCGAACGTACATACATTCAATATTTTCAGGTGGAGGAGATGGGTCGTGCTCTTGAATTTCACTTGAATGAGCAAAACGCAGTGAATTCAAGTCTAAGGGGTGGGGGATATTTATAAATCTCTATACTCAAAGCTTAGGGTTTATGAAGGGGGTGGGAAGGTTCGTGGCCGCTTCATAGAATAATGGGTGGAAGATTTAAAGTGAGACCTAGAGACTTATACATACATTCTATACCTATTGAGTATCCAGCTAGGTCGTTCGAGTTATGGGCTAATGATTCACACTCTGTGGGATCATTAATAACACTAGCCTTTTCACGGGAAAGTAGTACTGAACTGCAGAGCGCTAGAAGATAAAAGATGAGATTTATATGTTGCTCCTGTATGATCACTACTAACTACTAGAAAGTAGCTAGTGGTAAATCTGGGGTCGTCCATAGAGACACTAGAATTTTAAAGTGAACTATACAAAACTCATAATCGGGGGGTCACTCTGATTGTGTGTTGAGAATAGCTAATGCTACAAACATAGATGAGGGGGGGAGTTATCTAAAAACTAATAACCATTCAAACGAGAGAGATTAAATTATAGTAATCTAGCCTTGGGGATATTTGCATAACATGACTGATTAATGACTTTGATCCTAGATTCTATCACATGTAAGATACATAAACTTATCTTATGTCTATGTCACACAGTGTGGATGATAGTCGAGCATTCCTAATGTTTGTCACACAAAGGTTAATCGCCTTCTTATAGGTTATCACACTGCCACCGTAACTAGGGAAATTGCATCTATAGAACTAAGGATCCGCTTCTCTTTCCCTTTAAATATCACTCTCTTTAAATCTCACTCCCAATACTAACACGCCCCTACTTAAAGGAATAAAGCCTTGCATAGGTAGCAACCGTTAGATATGAGAGTAAGGAAAATACATCCCGGGCACTCCACTTTGGACACAAATCCCTAGGCCTGTAGAGGCAAAGAAATTGGCATTTCGTGATATCTCTAGGGTTAAAAAGACTCTAGTCACTACACGATAACCGTAGTAGCTACAAACTATCATGCTCATTCTATCGGGGTACATCGAGGGTTTGCAACCCCCGTTAGGGCATCTATCATCCATAACATGAATTATTATTACACGATGATCCAACCAAGCTAGACTCTTATGATCGGAACAATTCTCTTGATCAACATGCATGCTCTCACCTCGCCAGTACTCACAAACCTACAATAGGTCTAACCCACCACTCCCATGGTAGCAATACAAGCCTAGCACGATGTCATGTTACATATGAAACTACGGTGCATCATAGAACATACATAGCATGCATCTTACAAGAATATAAAGCATAAATCAAACACTATTATTCATTTAACATAGAGTTAGGGAAATATATGAATCTAATAAAATCATCATCTAGTCTTGAATAAAAATTAAACCCCATGTAATAAACTACTCTAAGCTTATTGAACCCAATACAATCATTGGATTCAATGCTTTATGCATAAACTAGAAATAATAAATGAGAAGAGAAAAGTTAGCCCATTTTCTCTCTACCCACTTTTAGATCTAGGAATTAGAAATGAAATTACTTCTTATTAAACCCTAGTAGACTAGAGGCTCTTTACATAGTAGGAAAAAATGGGCCTTAGAAAAGCACAAAATAAAAGAGAAACCCTAACAACCACGTCGACATGGGCCGGACAATAGCACACAGCCCGTGCAAAAGTACACGGGCCGCAAATTAGATGCGTTCCTCAGCCAAACTGAGTACGTGGCCTATGCAAAGGCCCGCGGGCTACGGACTAGAAAGCATTCCTGGCAGTCTAATTAGTGTGACCCGTGCAAAAGCATGCGGGCCGCCTTCTGAAATCATCGTCATCAACTTTTGATGGCGCGTCCGAACAATAGGACGTGGGGCATGAACTGGAGGTCGAATTTTTCACATTATGGATGCACGGGCTGTGCAAAAGGATACGACCTGCATTAGGACTTATTTGCACCAGCTATAGGTTTAGCACGGGCCGTGTAAATATAAATGGGCTATGCCAGTTTTCACTTCCTTCTGAACTTAGATTCCTTTTTTTGGCTCATCCATCTACTACCACGTTTAAACTTGTGGCCTTCACTGTACTAACATCCTTGTGAATGACCTTCTACTGTATACTACCATTCTTACGAAGGGCCTTCTACACAGTCTGAAGTTCCTACAAGCAATTTACAAATAAAAGCTCACAAAAATGGATCTAGACGCTCGTGAGGACATAGAATCCATTATATCTAAAGTAAGCTACAAAATGAAGAATTTAGATATGAAGACCATAAATGGTCATCTAGACCTTACATAACGCAACTCACCTAAATCTAGCAATCTACCATACAAAAGATAAACAAGAGATACATTAAATGCCTTAGGAAATACATGCATTTTAGGTCTCATCAGTCAATTATTGACCGTAAGTGATATTAATTGAAACATATGCAACGTATAGAAGCTTATAGAAGTTAGGGGTGTTAATGAATCGGTCTGGATTGGTAAAATGGACCAAACTAGATAGAATATAAAGACCAGAATCAGATATATAGATTTTTGGTCCAGTCTTCGGTCCAAGATCTTTTAGGAATCCGGGTTCCGGTTCGGTCGGGTCCAAGATCGGATTTTTCTGATTCGGATCGAATGAACCACTAACTTACTCTTACGTATATTTTTTTTAATGTATTTATGATTTAACTTTATATAATAGTTTAGATTTATTTCCAATAGGCTAGTATTCTTCCATATTTTGAGGTAATTTTTTTAATAGCTTATAATTTACTATCTTTCAAAGGGAAAATTTTAATTTAATTTTTTCTTACACCTAATATTTTTTTGTAAGAGACTAAATTTTACTAAAATTTGGTCCAACCGGTCTGTACTATTCCAAAACTGGAATAAGTTCAGTACGGTCCCAATCTTAAATAATCACTAACCGTTGTGGTCCTCGGTCCAACCTTTTTTATGATTTTGGTTCTAGTCCTAACCAGTTCTGGTTCGGTTCAGTCTTGGACTGACAAAAACCTCTAATGGCAGAAGACGGGTCAAAGTGTATTTGCACATGTGGTGAAAGTTAGAGGAGATCCTCGAGTATGAGAGTGATAAAAAAAAGGACCTAGTATATGAATTACCTAGTTGTTTCTAAATAGTGTCCATGTGCTAGATAGGGAGGGTGATCAGGGTAATGACTTGGTATTTGTATTGCCTACTCTTTTTTTGTTGAAATGTTACATACAAGCAACCAAATTACATATTAACATCCTAATCTATGACCTAACTAGGAGACACCACTATTGAATCTGTTGAAGCTCAATGGAACATGAAACTCTATCCATTTGATAGCTAGGGACGCCCTCCTGAGAATACCTAAACACTGCACCACCAACGAACCGCTGCCACCGAAACTGGAACCACCACGATCTCACCATCATTGACCACCTGCAGGTTGGGAAACCACAACGGGGACCACCGACACGGTCCTATGATGCTGGGTAATCCCTATCAAGTAATTTCTCTAATATTCACAATTCTTGATGTGGTGTGTTTTGAACCACAGACCTCTTAGTTATAGAGAGTGTGGCTTGCCACTAAACCAGGCTCATTACATATTGCCTACTTATTGTTAGGTAGTGTCTATGGACAAAATAGGTATTGAATTTTCTTGATGTATCTTTTGAGATTAAAATTGTTCCAATGTGATTAAATTTTCTTATAAGTTATTGCTAGTGTTGTTTTTGTAATAAGTGTGTTTGTTCAATGGTGGTGTTGATGGTGGGTTTTATGTAAGAGTAGGTCATGTAATTATTATGGATTCGGTTGGGGGGAGGGGTTACAACGTGTTATCACTCGGTTTGGGGAGTTTTTTTATGGTGTGTGTCAACAAGAAAGCATGATAAACTTTCACTTGTATTTCCGGTTGGTGTATTTCCAGACATATGCAAAGTCGTGGGTATCCATCCTATTTCTGATGTATGGTTTTGAAAATTCTCATATTGAGAGATCACACAATCCATCAACTCTAAATGAAGACTAGGAATGATGAAAGAGGTAAGGGCATTGATGTGGGGGATCTTTCCAGGTAAGCATAATGTTTAGAACTAGTGAAAGGTGATGAGCCTGCTCAGTTTTCCTTCAAAACAAGGTCCCCTGGAGCCGGCTTTGATGCCTAAGTTAGTGTTTGTCTTATAGTCATATTTTATCTGGGAAAGTGCCATTACCTAACTCCTTGGTCCGAGTATCATTTTATAGCTAGCATGCTACGTAATCCTTGTTGATCGTGGTCTATGTTGCTCCTGTCCGTACCAGGTCGTGACCTTGAGGGGATGATCATGGTGTGCATTTGGGGTTCGCCTAGCCGGTTCACTGGTTGTTAGGTGTTATCTTCTTCCTTGAACTTCGCATAACTGAGAGAGGTGTAGATCATAAGGCCCCCTAGCCAAGGAGAAAATGTGAATGAAGCTGCTATAATTTGTATTGAGACCCAGAAGGTTAATAGGGGTAAAGTTACAAAATAATCCTTTAGATGGGTGAAGGTATGGGTATGGTGGCGAAAGGAGTATGGGCTTCTTGTAAATATATATAGGAAAATTTTGGCTATCCTATTGATGTATCTCATTTTTTGGTTCTAATCGTCAGTGACCCGATAATATAGCATTGGGTAGCTGATATAAATATAGGATTGAAGATCCGTGTAATCATCACTTCCTTAATCATTCATGAGTGTTTATTCTTAGCCCTTTTCAAATATCAGAATATAAATAATCATTTCATCTTGTGAGACTTACTACTGTCAGGAAATGGAGGGTAATAAGAGTGTTCTTACCTTGGCTAACGTGTTCGTGTTAAGAGATTATTATACCTATTTATATAGTTGTGAGGTAATGACACCTCATACTGGTGGTGTCTTTATGAGGCCACCTCTTGGTATGTTTAGTGTGTATGAGTGTCAGTTGGGGTGTGGGTTAACTGTCCCTGTTTCGAAATACTTCATGAGAGTTTTGGAGGCTTATGCTCATATGCATCGGCGTGGAGTAGCTATATTAGTTGGTTTTGAGCGTGCATGTCGTGAAGTTAAGGTATAATATCCCACCTTTGTTTAATTCTTTCGACGACCTGCAGTTAGTGGGTATGGAGGGGTATATGTTGACTTTTAAGCCAGTTATGGGAAATATCGAAATTGTGGAAATAGCTCATGATGAATATAAAGATTGTGAAGATAGGTCCCTGGGATTAAGCTCTGATGCTCAAGTTAGCTTTTCTATCATATCAATATCTTGGCCAATTTTTTTGTTACCTCTTTCATCATTCTTGGTCAATAGGGGAATCGTGTGGTCAAGGACTAGGTTGTGTGTTTCTCATTGTTGAATTGTGGTCTCGTCGGGATGTTCATGGGTGTTGATTGTCTTTCTTCTTGGGGAGATGTGCACTTTGTATCAAGCGGGCTGTTCCTGGTGTTTGCTATCCTAGACTGCGTGTGCATTATCTTGGCCTTGGTGTTAGACTTTTCTTGGTTCGGGGAGGTATATACCATAAGCACTCTTGGAAACAGAGGCGTGATAACCTAAGCTGGCGAACTTTTAATCTGAGTGAGAAAGCTTCATTGGTGAGATGGATTAATAAAGAAATTTTAATAGTTCTTAATAATTTTGATAGGGAGTCGGTGGTGAAGTGTGTATCCACTTTTTGGTTAATGGTATGTGGGAAAGTGCAGTCAAACCTTTATTTCATCTATTTTTTGGGTTTCAGTTGTTAATTGTCCGAGAAAAAGGAAATTTTGAAATATAAGAGGAGCGATTAATCGACACCGTGATTAACGATTATTTCAAAAAGATTACTCTAAGTAACATGTCAATTTCTAAATCATTGGGAGGAAATAGAGATATATCATGTTTTTATGATTACATCACCTATAATATTCAAGTATGATGAGAGTGGATTGTGGTAGTGTACTTACAGTAACCGATGTGGGTGCATTGAGGGAGTGTCATCCTTGTATGATAGTTTGTGAGATCAGGGTCGCCTGCACAGGTGATGTTGCACTGAGGCCACCAAGGCTTTTTCAGTGTGTATGAGCACCAGCTACAATATGGCCTAACTTTACCCAATGTAATTACTAAATGAGTGTGTTGGAGGATTATGGTGTTTCTCTTGCTTAGTTGCATCCTTGGGGGTGGCCATACTGGTTGACTTTAAGTTGGTTTTTCGTAAGGCCAGAAATAATTATAGTGTAGAATTGTTCTCTACGTTTTATCATATTCGCAAAGTGAATGTGACTAAATCTTGGGTAAATTTATATCTAGCAACTTCAAAGGTTGACCTCGTGCAGGGATTCCTTGACGACTGTGGAAGTTGAGAAAATACGTTAATGTATGTTAAATGTTCTTGTAGTGATTTGATGCTAGTGTGGACTGACAATGTGTCTGTGAGTAGAGAGGCAAAGTTGAAAAAGGACATGGGTTCTTTGATAGAGTTAGTAGGGAGCCCTAGAGGCAAGCGAGGTGTATATGGCACTTTATTTTCCTTTAAAGATCTATTTATTTGCTCACAACATGTGGGTTATTGATGTGTATATGTAATTCTTGAACGAGTGAGGTTTTACAGCTCGCCAGGGTCTATGTCTTCTGATCGAGACGCGAGTCCATTCGGCAATCGATGTGGATACAGAAATCTGAAGGTTGTTGTGTCTCGTATATATCATCGTGATGAGATGTCAATTGCATGTATTTTCTAAGGAATTTAACATCTCTTTTGTTATCATTTTATGGGTAGATTGATATCTTCAGGTAGGTTTATATCATAAGAGTTTAGATGAGCAATTTTGGTTTTCATATCTAAATCTCTCATTTTGTAGCCTATTTCAAGTCTAATGGATCTAGATATTCTTTTGTGAGCTAATTTGTAGATTGATTGTAAGAACTTCGGAGTAGAAGATTGAAAGCCAATTGCAAAATTGGTAGAATATTGAAATCCACGAGTCAAAACGTGGTAGAAGATGAAGAGTCGAAGAAAAAAAAAATCAAAGTCTTGGAAGTGTCAAAGAATCGGCACTGACCGTGTATAATGGTACTGCCCGTGCCAATGCCTTGTGCCAGTCAAGTTGGGGCCCAAGATAGTCCGTCCAAACCTGCATGGCTCATACACAAGGATTAAAGAAGAATTTAAGTCCAGACGATAGCATATGCGCTCAGAAGGTAGAAAATAAGGACCCATATGACGGGTCGTGCAATTTGCATGACCCATACACTCAAAATCGGAGGATCAGGAGGCCATACGACACCTTGTGCTTGATAGCACAGGTCGTGTTAGCTGGGTAGTGCAATCTTGCATGACCCATGCTAGCATGGCATTAGGGTTCCAAAACTTGGGATTTTGAGTCCCATTTCTTTTCTCCTTTAAAATGAGCCTTAAGTCTTCCCAGAGTTTAACAATTACTGAAAAAGAATTAGTTTGGTAGGAAGAGTGTCTATAAATTCTATCTCTAGAGTTTTCTCCTCTCTTCATTTAGCTCTTAGATCCATGGCATTTATTCATATGATTGCCATGCATTTAATGCTTGTAGATTATATTTGTTTCTTTGTGTAGTATTTTTATTCATGATTTGACTTGGACTTGTGATATTATTTTATTCTCCTAATTTTTTTAGGTTTATGAGTATTGTGTATGATTTGTGTCTTATATTTTTGTATGATTTATTCCATGATATATTTTATGCCACACATATGATTTCATTCATTGTATAATATCGTGCTAGGATTGAATGCTAATTTGGGAGTGTTGCATTAGAGGTTCCATCGTAATCTCAAGAGTACCGAGGAGATGTTTGAAATTAAATCTATCTTGAGAGTACCAAGGCGATTAGTTGTACTTTCATCTAATTGGTAGTCCTGTGAGGAATAACATGTTAGGAGCAGTGGACCGTGGGTTGTTGTATATAAATTCCTAACGGGGAAAACCCTGTCTCACCCCGATAATTGAGTGTTCATAATTTGTACTAGGGTCGTGATGACCCTAGAGTCATCAAAAGAAATTGATTCCTTTTCCTCTCTAGGCCTAGGATTGGTGTCCATAATGGAGATGACACCCGAACTAACCATTAGCCAAGTCATTGTAGTTTAGATTGAGAAAAGGAGAAACTATATAAATTTTTTATATTTGATCTCTTGAATTTCGTGGGATAATGACCCTGCGGGACGTGAGTCAAATTTTGGCGCCGTTGTTGAGGATATGAGAATTATCTTTTTGTTAGTTAGCATAACTAGTTGGTATAGTAACTTGTATTTCCTTTTATTTCCTTTTAGTTGTAGAGCTTCTTTTGTTAGCTTTTCTTAGATTATCCTAATATTGTGTACTAATGTTGTTTGAGGGCGAGTATTGTACCATTTCTTATTTATGGTACAAACCCGTGCCACAAACTTAGGGGTTTTACATTGCTTACCTAATCACACAAGTAGATGGGGGAAGAGAGGGATAAGGGTGAATGAAGTGGTTCAGGGGAGATTCATCGAGAAGTTTTTCCTTTCCCACAAATCCTCTGGACTTAAGAAGCAGTTGTCCAACATCTCCAAGTTTCCCAACAAGACTCTCTAAGAGTATTGGGAACAGTTCAAGAGATTGATTGCGAGTTGTCCCTACCATCCTTTCAGGGACGGGGACCTACTTTATTACTTATTTGAAGGACTCTTTGATGACAACATAAGCATGGTCAATGCCACATACAATGAGTCGATCACAAATCAGATTCTGAAGCATGCGATGGCAGTGTTCGAAGAGATGACTAATAGGACACAACAGTTTGGAACCTGGTCGAGGAAAAAGGTGATGGATGAGCCAACTCATTCCCCAAATTTGGAGGAGCAAGTCCAATCTCTTGCTCCCATGTTGAAATAATTTATGAACGGGAGATTTCTTCAAGCTAAGGTGTGTGGATGTGTATCCTAGACCACCAGACGGACATGTGTCCTTAAGTGGCAGATGAATTTGAAGAAGTTAAGGTATTAGACTACAAATGAGGAAATCAATAATTTTGAAGGGGGTAACAACAAGGGTTCCGAGGGAACCAGGGAGGAGACAACCAGAATTAAGACCCCTACGACACCACCTTCAACCCCCGCCACCGTGATCACTCTAATTTCCATTAGCGTGAGGACTAACAAGAGTAAGACAATGCTTATAGGGGTGGAAAAAAGGGTACAAATGGGGAGGTGCTCCACCACAACCCTACCTAAGAGGCGAGGGGACTTCAAAAAGCCGCAGATGCATTTAGAAGTCGAAGCACGAAGTATTGATGGATGCCATTGCTCAAGTCATAAAGAGCAATGAGATCTTCACAAAGAGGACTAGGTGGGACATTAAAGAGCTAGGCACGATGTCTTTTTCAAGAATCAAGAATCTCAAGGTTCAATTGGGGCAATGGGCTACCTCAATTAGCTGACTAGAAGCAAGAGACTCTGAGAAGTTACCTTCCCAACCCAAGATGAACCTGAGAAATGTGAGCGCAATTAAGTTGTGAAATGGGAAGGTTGTTAAGGAAGCCGATAAGGACAAAGTGCAAGAGAAAGAGCCTCAATTAATGTTATTCCCATCTATGTAAGTGATGCCATGATTAACATTAGAGCCTCAATTAATGTTATTTCCTATAGCCTTTACAAATATCTTAATTTAGGGGAATTTAGGGAAACTAGGTGATAGTCCATTTGGCTGATCATTCCCAAGCTAGTTCTATGAGGTAAGTTAAGGATGTTATGGTTAGAGTTGGCAAGTTAGTGTTTCTGGCGGACTTCCATGTCCTCTACATGTAGCACGATGGAGGTGCACCCCCCAATCTTATTGGGAGACTATTTCTCAAACGCCGAGGACCAAGATAGATGTTCACCTAGAAAAATTAATCCAGAGAATGACATAGATAAGGTTGGATTTAAAATTTATAAATCTAATCATGAATCACCTAATTCTTCTTTTGCATGAAACTAAATAAGTGTTTGTGAGGATATTGATGATGTTGATGAACCTTGCTTGAGTGATGAAATTTTGAGCTCTTGTATTATTGATGAGGGGTTGTATATTGAGAGCAAAATGAAAGTTAAAATTGTTGAGAGCTTTAGTAATTTTCATGATTTTAGTGCTGCCATGCCTATGATGAATTGTTCTTCAATGTTTTGACCCCTAACATGTAGCGGTTTAAGGAGCTTAGGAATTACTTAAAACCTCCCATACCTCCTGCTAAATCCAGGGATAAAGCTAAGGCATCGACATTGGTAAAAATTGCACATGAACCCCAATGATGAATGAGCTTAAAGGTAAGGATGACTTTTTGTGGATGCCTCTCCATAAATATGTGATCATGGGTGGAGTCGCAGATGGTAACTCTGGAGACCCAACGGTAAGGCTTTACTAAGTGAACTTTGAAAGTAGGAATAAGTCATGAGGACGACAATACAAATACAGTGATTTTTCCTTGCTTTGACTGTGTTTAGTTTGTGTTAGTTTTTTGTTTTTTAGAACAAGATTTGTTGAAAATTTTGGTTGAGAATTGATTTGAATTGAGTCTTGTGGTTTTTGGTTAGAAGAAATTAGAAAGTTAGGTTGAAAAGTAGTGAAATGAGCCGAACGGCCCAATGGTGTTCCAAGGGAATGAGTCATACTAAGTTACATGGCCCGTGTAAGAAGAACTGGTATGAGGCCTTCAAGTTACACGGCTCGTGCCATGGTCCATACCATACGAGCATAACTGCAGCTTTTTGGTAGAATACAATTTTGCCAAATTGAGCAGTTTTATCACGTTGGATCTATAGTTTTCATCTTCCCTAAATTGGGCAATGCTAGTTGGCACTACACCAAGCCATAACACCTCACCTGAACATGAATTGAAGAAGCTTTGACTCCCAAATTTTCCTTTTATCATACACCATTTAAACCTTCATATTTCTCTTTCTTTTCCAAACAACCCATTTAGAGAACATCATTAATCCTTTAAATAAAATCTGGCCGTATCATCTCCCATCAATGTAGAGCACTTATCTCACTTCCATAACTCCAAAACATTCATTCTCATTTCACAATAAGCAAAAATTCAAATTTGGGTATTTTCTCTCAAGAGAGAGCATTCTTTTTCTTTTCTCGTGTGTTCTTCACTTCTGAAGCAAAAAATTTGGATAATGCTTTGAAGTTTATATTTTCTTGATTTAATTGGTATGATTGTGGAATATAGAGGGAACCTGGAATTTGTTTTTTTGTGTAGTGTTTATGGGCGTATGTGGGTAATATGCATGCTTGTATGTTGGACTAAGGGTGTGGGAAGAGTATGAACTCTTAGTTTTGATTATTTCATGTGCTTAATGTTAGATGTTTAGGGAAGCTTGATTCTTGATAAGTAATAATTGTCTTCGTGCTTAAAAGTTCATACCTTGTCATTACCATCTTCTCTTGTTTTTTATTGAATGGGTTCTGATAGGAGTCGATTAGAGAGAGGAATCACTTCCCCTATTGAGAAGGGGAAGAATTAGGCCCAAGTTGGGAGACAAAAGCCGAGCCAATCTGTTGTGTCTACTCTCTTGGTTGTCGATGAGTTCGTGGGGTTGAAGATAATTTTTGGAAGTGCGACTCAGGAATGGAAGAACTTGGATAAGCCAAAGAGGGTGATACTAGAGACGAAGTTCGTGTGCAAAGAAACTATGGAAGCACTCGGCCTACTATAATTTGTGACTTACTTGTTGAGTCAGGTAGGTCTAGAGGAATTCCTAAAAATGCACTCAAAGATGTATATAAGATGGACTTTGAAGTTTCTAGCCACCGTTAAGCAAAATATCGATAATGAAGGGAGGAGAGCTATATCATTCCACCTTGATGACAAGGATTACACGATGACCCTTCAGGAAATTGCAAGGGCATTCAGGTGGAAATATGGAAAGGAGATTCCGAGGACACATAAACAAGGTCTACCATTCTCATTGGGGAGTTTTTGGAGACAAATAGCGAGAGTGGATAGGAACCACAGGAGGAGGAATACCACAGTAGCCCACCCGACTTTTCAGTATGTCCAACGGCTCCTATCCATGGACATTTTGTGTCACGAAGAGATAGTCCATTGCCCCAATAGAGACTTTGGGATACTTTGGTCCATGACTCCGGAAGGGGACGTCAATCCTAACACGGGGGAGATGTTTGTTGAGGAATGTGTGTATATGGGAAAGGATAGCCGGGAAGATAACGATGAGAGGTATGGTTGGCCTTCTCGTAGAATACCTTGGATATGAATCCCCACATTGTCTTGCTTTGGCGAACATAGGTCGTACGAGGACGAGGTACACTATGGAGAAGTTAATAAAATCTTCCATGGTCGCCATCACTACCTCAAGTGATCGCTTCATATGGTTGTATAGTGGGATAAGTGTTTGCCACTTCATGGTAGTTTCACAACCCAATGGCACAACTATTACTCAAGACACCACTTTGGATGGGCTATTCATAGCCCGTGACCCAAGCTTCGAGAAAACCTTCTAAAATACTTTTCTGACTCTAGTTATGGACATTGGAGAGGAAGGTGAAATCCCCCTTAGAGCACAACCTACCCAATCCAACCCATATGCAGAATTCTTCGATCAATTCCGTATATTCGAGGAGAAACTCTTGAGTTTAACCTAACTAGTTCAAGAGGTAAGTCATGCGGTAGGAGAGATGAGCCTACAAATAGATGAGTTTGAGGTGAGGCTTGATGCTATGGATGGGAACATGAGAATTGAGGAGATAGGTTTGATTCGATCAATCGAGAGGTAAAAGAAGAGTTCAAATTGTGAAAGAGAGGGCCGAGGTGCAAGAGGAAGCCATGGAGCAATTGTTGGAGAGGATACATGCCTCCAATCTTAGGGCTTCCGCAACCTCATTCCCAACGAAGGACAAGAACTAGGTAAGATGAGAGAAGAAGAAGTCGCGAGACAAGGCGCATGAGGGCAGACCCTTTAGGGTCCCAAGAATAAGTGTCTATGATCTCCCTACTCCACTTATGATTGTTGAATTTTCTTATGCATAGGAGATAATTCAAGGTTAGGCGTGGGGGAGAGAGTAGTTAGGAACTTAGAAATTTTTATCTAAGTTTCGTGTGTTCTCTTTGTTTTCTTATTTTTTCATGTAGTGCGAATCTCACTTTAGGGACATTTTGTACTGCACAAAAAATTTAATTTTTTTGAAAAACCTACATATGAAGAGCGTACATTAACAAGTTTCCCCTCATGCACCAATAATACAATTCTTTTTTGTTAGAAAATTAGTGCACCGTAGAAACGTACTCAACCATGTGCAAATCTTCATAATGAATTATAAATTTAATAACTGTTAAGTTATAAAATTTATTTATTTAATATAATGAAAATATTTTTACAAGTAAAGATAAATTTCAAATAAAATATACAAGAGTGAAATTTCAAACGTAAATATTTTAAACTATTAAAAAGATATTTCAATTACATTTTTCAAATAAAATAATACATTAGAAGAGTTTTTTGCTCATATGCGTGGGATATCAGAATAAATGCCTGTAATAGTTTTTTTTTCCCATTCTGTGTGTGCCATGAGGCATGAGCCAGTGAACTTATTTGACACTTCACCCGTCCAGCCCTCTCTCCACCACATGGAGGAACTTGATGAAAAAGGAGTTCAAAAGTCTTGCATTTGGGAGAATTGGGTCCGTGCCACATCAAAAGATACTCTGAAAGGTTTGAATTGTGTATGATCTAAGAATGTGTCGGACGGAGCTATACTTCTAAACAAAACAAACTTATTTTAAAAGTATAGGGAGACATGATTTTGGCTTTCCCGCTAAAATACCTTTTACCTTTAAAGTAAAGTAGTTTACTAAATTACAAAAAATTCATAACTTATAAGTAAAACATCTTATACGTCTTGTCAAACACGCCATAATAATAAAATATACAAACCAAAGATATTTACTCTCTCTCTATCCCAATTGATTAAGGCTTCCGTATGGAAGAAAAGCAGAAGAAAGGACATATTTTGCTGGAAAAAGAAGAAGAAGAAAATATAGGGATGGGCCTACCAAGAAAATAAACAAGTCCTACCTTGTTTTATTCTATGAAATTTTTACCGATCCTATCATTAATAATAGTAAAATATCAAAGAAAATATTAAATTTCAGTATGGTATATGAAAATGTATCAAAACACACGAAATAAATACTTATAAACCATCAAATCAAACTACTAAAATATCAAAACAAACATCAAAATATAAATGCATGTTATATTTGAAAATGTGAGACATCAATCTAAGGATAAAAAATTCCAACTCACACTCTTGAATTATTAAGGCATACACCTGATGAGTACATAGTATTTAAAAAGTGAAACATCATTATTAATATATAAATTATCACTTTGAAAAGTTAAAACATCAGTCAAATGATAAGTAAAAGATAAAATCTTATAAACAGAATAGTAAAATTTCTTTAAATAATATCAATATGTAATAAGGATCAAGAGCTTAATATAAAAATACAAGAGTTCACTTTAAATTAGTGATACTTAAGTTTTGAAACACTTGTTGTTAGGAAGAATGTCATTAGAAAAAAAGTCCATATTTGTAGTGTAAACATCAATGATTTTTGGTTAAAATCTCAATCACAGTAGAAGAAATCTCAGGGGATGCACACAATTTAGAATAAAATGGATTTTTAATGACCCGCGATTTTTTAAACTCCCATATTCCACCTCCTACGCTTTATATATTTTATTTGAAATCCATGTCCATCCAATACTTTTAAAAACTCTACAATAACCCTCCAATTAAAGAAATTCATTTTAAAAAATATTTGTATTTTTTATGTGTCTAAGTTCTAGACGATGTTATATTCCCACAGGGAGGCCCCCACCGTTACACCACCACCACCTGTGGCCTCCCCACCACAACCCCTTATTTTCCCCAACCACGTGCACCCCGCTTCCTCAATATTCCCCCGCAAACTCTAAAGAAGAACATCCAGATCTACTTTTGACTCCTCCGTGGGGCGGACATCAACGCAATGGTTGTTTTTTCCAATTTTTAATTGACATGACATCGTAATTTTCACCGAAAAAACTTCAAATAACAGCGGCGAATGACGGAGCGGAGCTACTCAATCTCTTACAACTTAATGCGCTACCAGATCTAGTCTTAAACTTTGATAGCTAACGCTAAACTACAGTGAAATTAATGGCTCACGACAGAGCCTTTGAAGGTGATAGCTAAGGAAGCGGAGTGAGCCCGTCAGTTGGGTTCAAAACGATAGGTTAGGGCAAGGTTAGGGCAAGGTCTTGACGAACGACGTGAGTACAACTATTTTTATTTTATTTTTTTGGGAGGGATACTTTTAATTATATATATATTTTTATTTTACCTACATTTTATTTCCTTTAATTTAAATATTTTACCTACTGATCGAATGAAAATGGGTCCTTTTTTTGTTTGAAATTTTAGTTGTGACTGTGTATGTCAACCTAGGTTTTTTTTGCGTAGCTCTACATCTGAAAAAACCAGTTTAGCTTCTGATCTGCTATCGATGGACGGTTTAGGAGAAATTCAAGTCGAAGTCATTTGACCCACTGACTTTTAGTGTTTCCGGCCTTAGGATTCAATTAGATTAGTAGATCTTGGTTCTTTTGGACGTTTTGGGCTTGTAAGATTGACTATTTGGTCAAACATATCTTTAGGTCGTTTATTCGCGTAACCTACGAGTTCAAATTATAGGTAGTTCCCACATAGATAACTAATCTGACACACTTAGGAAAAAATAGGACTATCAAAAAGCGAATAGATTAACTCTGCTAGCCTAGTTAAAGGAGTTAGCATGTCAAATGGAGAGTAACTAGATTTTTAGTATACGTGCTTTAATTGTCTCAATTTTATAGAGTCATTTTGATGATAAGGAAAGTGTATTTGGAATAAATTTTGTGTAGCTAGCATATCTCTCGAGAAATACCAAGATTGATACTTCATACTGTGAGCGTTTGGATCAGAGTAGTGATTTCAGTCAGTGGATTTAGTTCGGTGAGTTCGGGTCAAGATTGCGAGATGATTCCACATTAGACGATCATTATACCATGTCATAGAGTACTCATGTTACCATAAACGTTTTTCAATTGAATTTTATAGTACAATGCTTTTGTGTAAATTATCTTTTCAAGATCAAACTAGCTGTAATTGTATTTGTGCAAAATTAAGCATACTAGAATAGGGATGAAAACCTTATGGACCCTCACCTAGTAAAAAATATATGGGCAATAAAAAATAACCCTATATACTTACGAAAGTGCCAGTATAACACTCAGATAATTTAAACTACAAAACAGCCCCAACTAGTTGATTAAAGTGCCAATATAATCCTAAAGTGGCACTTTCGGCGTTGACCTTGACAATCCGATGGTTGACCACACTTGACATGACGAAAATTCCCCTCGACCAAAAACTTAATATGTGTGGACAGTTATAACCTTACCCACCGCCGTTGCTCTGCAATCGCAGCTACTGCTTCGCCACTGGTCCCACTCCGCCACCTTTAGCCGGTGCTCTTCCACCTCTCAGCACTGCTACATCGCTGATACCAGGCCACCGTCACACCACCGTCGGCGACAAAACCCACCACAATCCGATCCAAAACTCAAACCCCTCAGCTCCACCACCCCCAAACCCCCAGCTCGCCGTCGCTACTTCTCCTCTCCGCTTCGCCACCGCGCCACCTCTGTGTCGCACCGCCGCCTTCGATCCTAAACCCCAAGCCCAATTCCACCACCACCTCAAACCCTCAGCTCCACTTCTGCTGCTGCTTTACTCCGCTTCTCTACCGTGCCGCCTGAACCTTTGCCCCATCGCTGACACCGCTACCCCAAAATCCTCCGACCATTGTTCATGCCACCAACCATTGTATTGCTTCCTAAAACCCTAGACGACTCCCACCCGCCACCACCGCCGCCGCCCAAAAACCCTTCACCCACCACCATCACTCCTCCCCAAAACCCTTGATGATTCCCACCCGCCATGGCCGCTGCTCCTTCTTCTCCCAAACCTTTACCGGCTTTGTCCCAAGTGTGCCACCTCATGCCAATCAGCTCAATTCGACACCGGGAGGAAGAGAACAACACCACTAGTGGGAGAGAAAAAGGGAGAGAATAAGAAGAAGAAGAGAAGAGGACCGGCTGGAGAGAAGAAGAAGAGAAGAAGAGAAGAAGGGTTTATAGGGGCATACTAATAGTTTCATTTTTATTTTTATTTTTTCATAGGGGTAAAACGGACTTTTGAAAGTTCTCTAGCCAAAGTTTGCCCGAAGGTTAATTTTACATTTTCATTAAGTATTTAGCGTTATATTGTCACTTTCAAACACTACAAGGTTATATTGGCATTTATGTCAATTATCTAGAATTGCAAGGGAAATTTTCTCAAAAAATATATTAAACTTCGTGAGTGATTGAACACACATATGCTCCACGCTTAATAATTGAATTTTGACCGGATCATAAGTTATGAAAAAATAAATCACCTTTCTACCATTTAAAATTTTAAATGCACTCTTATACTATTTTTTAAAATACAATGAGCTATGGTTTCAATTTTCCAGTATCTTTTTCAAAAAAAAAAAAGAAGTTTCCAATACAATACTAAGCAAATAATAGCGGTCCTGGTCCACTCCAATCTGATCTCCTTTCCTTTCAAGATTCTCTCACCCCTCAGCTTAAGATTAGATCTGTTAATGAATGCAACTTATTAAATAAGCTTCCAAGGATTCTTTCCTCTCATCCATCCATGATGTCGTCCAAATCTCTAACTCATTGCCAGCGTATATGCCCTCAAAACTTAGATAAATTTCCAGCGTACTTTTTATTCGCCTATTCCTTCTCACGCTTTCAGAGTGCCATTCATACAGAGTTTGCACACAAGAAAGAAACCACCGGCCTCCTCTGATCGGGACGTAGGCTCCTATCTTGATGTGGAAAAAGCTGTGGCATGGTAATATTTTGGAAAATTTAATATTCCTCAACTAGAGAATGATCCAAGGAGCATTCTCAACTAAGGCAAATTTACCATAAAAAGGCTTGAATATATCTGTAAGAGATAAGTGCGTTTTTAACTTTATATTTTGGTCAAAGTGCAGAAATAACATTGTGGAATCTGAAAGTGTAAAAATAAACTTGGAGTTCGTTGACCAAAATGTCAACGGTCAAATTGGCGGAATTTGTAAAAATAACCATTTCACCATTCTTTTAAAAAAATAAAAATGAAGACAAATTAATTCTTTCTTTTCCATTTCTCTTTCTTTCTCCATTTTTCTCCTCTCTCCTCCATAAATTTGCCAGAGATTGTGACCTCTTCGAAGTCGAAGGTAACGTCGGAGGTGGCCAGGGCGGTGAAAGACAACTTCCGATCGGAGTTGTGGTGGTGTTGGGTTGTAAGTGGAGCTGAGGTGGAGCGCGACGGGGCTAGGGTAGAGTGCGGAAGGGAGAGGTGGTGGTGGGGTTAGGGTGGGTCTAGGCGTTATTAGGGTTTCAGGGGGGAGCTTGTTTTGGGCGACAATGGTGGAGCGAAGATGGCTCAGCGGCGGAGAGGAGATGTTGTTGGCAGAACATATTTTCTTTCCAATTGAACTAAAAACGTAAAGTCCAGATTTATCTAGTTGGCAATCTGTGGAAATTATGCAAATATGGATAGTTTGTGTTGAAAAAGGAATATTAGTGATATAAGGAAGGTGAAGTTGTAATCCGAGAAGAAGAAGAGATATTTCGTTCATAATGTTTTGATTGGAGAATATA
>JAULKM010123688.1:0-20525 GCA_032355605.1 Rubia tinctorum | reverse complement strand
TATGAACCGGGTTATAAAATTTATAACTACTACATATTGCATAATAAAACTTTAATATTGCAACAAAGACCTTTTACCTTTTATTATTATAATTAAACCCAATCTTTTCATAAACCTATGAAAAGACCGTATTTCCCAAAAATTTGCCCAAAGTACTAGTCAATTTTATTTATTTATTTAAAAATAGAGTACTAGTTAAATTAATTATTGTAACCGCTAGTTAAAATAACAATCCAGACAATCCGCCGATGTTCTCTTGGAATCCAAATGGAATTTTAGAAAGTGTTCTATAAACAATATTAAAATCAAGGAGTTGCTTTTCCACTTTAGATTTGATCTTGTAGGCTTAACAAACCTCTGAGTTCATGTGACACAATGGAGAATGGGAAGTGGTTAGAGTGAATAAATATGAGAAAATAATACTAAAAGTTTAGTTGGACTATATCATTTTAAAAAAATTATTTCGAAGAAGTACTAAGAAGAGTACCACGGAGTGTAACTTTATTATAGTACCAATATAGTAAAGAAAATTTGTCTTTCCAACTCTAAATCTCAAAGAAGTCACAAATTTTATGGTTATAGGCCCTAATTTGAAACTTGTCTATCTTATATTGAATTTTATTTTTCAGCAAATCTATAGTATTCTCAACATAATTCCGAAGTTATGGAGCTAACAACATATAAGCAGTACCGACACCATTGAGAAAATGATAATGATGAAAATTAAGTTTAACGTTGAACAATCAGAGAAGAAAACACGTTTTAGTTTTGTTCATCAATTTAACACTTCATTGTTTCTCATCAGTTCGACTGCTCACGCTTTTATTATAAAGTATAAGATTTGGTCTTGAAAGTCACCGCAGAAGAGGAAAGATACCGTGAGATCGCCTACCGTATCAATACATGAGGTTTCCAGCTTAAAGAGACCGAGAGGAGGAAACAGAATGAATGAGTATATTGAATGTAGTGGGATTGACCATCATATGTAAATCGCTCATTCCTAAAAACATTCACGCTTTTAGTATAATATAGATTTTGGATCGATGATACTGAAATTTGGTAAGTCTAACCCGACTTATCTCAACCTACAATTTATAGTGTCGGAAGTGGATCCGTAGTTTGAAATGACTTACAATATATCAACATTCATAATTTGGATTATTCATATTATGGAAGCTTGCACTAATGTTGAATTGTAACTTAGTGCGAGAAGAATTGAGGTACTAACGTGCTTAGGAATTATATATTGCTCCTACTAGTTGTAGACTTCGGAAAGCACATGAATTCACTTAGAGACACCATTCTTTGCCGTTCGCAGTATAAAATTACAAACTTTTCTTTCCATTTACACTTGTCGGATCACGACATTTTTAAAGTCCTTCAAATTCTTTAGTTTAAGTTTATGCTGTAAGAATGAGAGGAATAGTTAATAATTAATGATCATAAAAATACAATGTATCATTTTAGATAGACTAACCGTTAGATGGATTATTATATAGTTGATTGAATTAATGAAGTGATTTGATGTTTGTTTTTATTGCAACGAGCTTGCTATGATTTTAAAAAAAATAAACGTATAGCATAAATGATTATAATTTCACCTTAAAAGCTATTGAAATAAAAAATTTCATGATTGAACTAACCGTTAATCGATATAACATGAAACTTTCTTTGAAGGAAATGCGAACGAAATCCATTTTTAAATTTCAAGTTAGGAAGGAGATTCATGAACTGTTACGTTATTATCCGACTCTATAGTAGTAAAGCAGAATCGTGGTTGAGTCAGAAGATGAGTCAGATGAGTGTCGATTTGGTGGTCAAAACATAGGTTGCATGCCCTTTTACTTTTATTTGCCCTTTTCGGATTCAAAGGAAGTTTTGAGGAAATTTCTTGGAACATTATAAAGTATGATAGAGAGAAGAATTCGTTTACCAGCCCTTTTAGCCATGCTTATCAACGGAGTATCACATATATCTAAATTTTAAGTGGAGCCTATTCTATGGTTATTTTATTTATTTTTTATTTTTTTTAAAACTACCACGTAATTTGAAGTTTCTTTTCTTCACTTGGCATACAATCTTCCATATTTCTCCCATATTATCAAATAGACTATGATCAATCGCAAATTTTGACTCATTACCTTAAAGAGCGACCAATTTTGTCAATTTATTAATTATGAATTAGCTTTAACATTTCAAAGATGTCTTCCTCAAACAACATCATATTTTAGATAAGGAAAAATACAACTTACATATGACAAAATTGTATTTCCCGTAATTATTACATGTATTATTGCCATAAAGATATAGATTACAAAAGGAAATCTAGTACTAGTATAACTCTAACCTAGTCAACACTCTATCTCTATCCAATCAAATCTCAATCAGATATATGATTTTTTCTAACACCCCCTTTGAGCGAAGCGTCGGATGTTCGGGGATGCAAAACTTGGACCTGAAGAACTCGAAGAGTGGGAGAGAGAGTCCATTGGTGAAGATATCAGCAATCTGAAGAGCTATTGAAACATGAGCCACACGCAGCTTGCCAGAAGCAACGAACAAAGTGGTAGTCAATATCTATATGCTTCGCCCGCTTGTGAGCAACTAAATTCCGAGTCAGAAAAATGGCGCTACTGTTGTCGCATAACAGCAGAGGAGAACCCATAAGCGCAACTCAAAGATCATGAAGCAAATGAGTCATCCAAACAACCCCGGAAGCTGTGTTGGCGAGAGCCCGATACTCTGACTCAATGCTGGAACGAGAGACATTAGGCTGCTTCTTGGGACTCTAGGAAACAAGATTACCCCCAAGGAAAATGACATAGCCATACGTAGAGCGGCGAGTCTCCAGACAATGAGCCCAATCAGCATCAGAATGTCCTAACACCTCAAGAGAACTGGCAGAGCGGAAAGTGAGACCGAAATGAAGCGTTCCTTGAACATAACGAAGGATCCGAGTAACGTCAGCAAAGTGGTCATCACGAGGATCCTGAAGAAATTGGTTAACAATGTTAACTGAGAAAGCCCAATCAGGACGAGTGATGGTCAGGTACTGGAGGGCGCCAACCATAGAACGATACAACATCGGATTCCAGAATAGAGGACTGGAGGAACTGTGCAACTACGAGCCAGGTACAAATGGGGTAGACACTGGAGTAGTATCTGACATACCAGCACATGTGAGAATATCCCGAGCATACTTAGCTTGACTGAGAAGTAAACCCGATGAAGTGGGCGATACGTCTAAGCCAAGAAAGTAATGAAGTGCTCCTAAGTCCTTGATAGCAAACTCCCTATGTGTCCGATCAATGAACTGCCAAAGAAGCAATGATGACCCTCTAGAGAGAAATAAAAGAGAAGTGTATGCAGAATTGCACTTGAACCCCAACTGAGACAAGTAAGTGCTGAATCTCTGAAACCGAGCTCGAGGAGCTTGCTTTAGACTATAAATAGATTTTGGCAAACGACAAATGTAATTTGAATGAAGTAGAGCCTTGTAGCCAACCGGTTACGCCATATATACTGGAGCATCTTGAACACCGTTGAGGAAGGCGTTCTTGACATCCATCTGATGAAGCGTTTAGGAACGCATCATGGAAATGGCGAGGACTGTCCGAAAAGTGGAGGCTTTAACCACAGGAATGAAAGTGTGGTCAAAGTCAAACCTCAGATTATGGGAAAACCCTTGTATGACAAGCCTAGCTTTATGCCGCTCAACTGTGCCATCAGTATGATGCTTCAGTCGATAGACCCATTTGAAGCCAACAATGTTGACATCCGATGGGCGAGGAACTAGATCCCATGTGTGTTGTCCACGTAGAGCGGCAATCTCGTCATTCATAGCAGCAACCCAAGAATAATTCTGAAGAGCTGTGCGGTAATTAGTGGGGTTCCGACTGAGCAAGTAAAGAAGCAAGAAGACCATGGGCGATAATGTCTGAATAATCTCGATGTTGAATAGCCCTAGTGGCTGATCTAGTGGTTGTCAAATGTGCGCGAGGTCAAGGAGGAGAGACCGATGGTGATGGAGACATCGAGACTACTAGTGATGAGTCAGTCGAGATGGCCGGAGAGGGATCGGTCGTGGTGACCGAACTTACCAGCGGCGAGATAGGCGGAGCTAGCTGTTGGGAGGCTGGTTGATTAGAATCTGTAGAGCAAATAGAGCAAGATGCAGGGGAAGACTGATCAAGTGTCGGCGATAAAGGACCATAATCACCATGAGAATCAAGAAATGCACAGAGGAACCAGTCGCAGAGGTTGTGGAGGAGGTGAAAGGAAAACAACTCTCGTCAAAACAAGCATTGTGAATGATGTACAATGGAAGGGCCAAGACACCGGAAACCCTTATAATGGAAACTATATCTGATGAAAACACAAGGAATGATTCTGGGATAGAGTTTATGGACGACCATGAGATTAACAAATGGAAATGATCTACAACCAAAAGGATGGAAGTTCAAGTAAATCGGATCCCGCTGATTGAGAAGTCTGTAGGGAGATGCGCCCTGTAAAATCAGAGCGGGTAGGCGATTAATCGTATAGACTTTATTAGCAAATGCATCCTCCCATCTAAAATGCAGAAGATGCGAGTGAAAGAGCATCGTGAGGCCCATTTCTGCAACATGTATGTGCTTGTGTTCCGCTCGCCTTTTTTGCTCTGGAGTATACATACACGAAACCTGATGATGAATGCCTTTGGAGGCAAAATGATATCGTAGGCGCATGTTGAGAAATTCTGTACCGTCATCACTTTGAAAAACCTTCCTTTTTGACATGAATTAATTCTCAACTAGTGCCTCAAACTGCAAATAGGTGTCAAAAAACTTGAATTTGTGACGAAGCAGGAAAAACCAAGTGAAGCGAGAAAAGTCATTGGCAAATAATGCATTATAAGCAACCCCATTTGTAGTTAAAACCGGGGATTGTCCCCACAAATCACAATGTACCAAATCAAGGACTTGCGCAACATGTTTATAGTTATCAACAAAAGCTAACCATTGTCCCTTCGCCATAACACAAGGGACACAAGTATGCGGTTTAGGTTACAAAGAGGAAATAGAAAGTAAACCAGACTTCTGCAAACTGGAAATAATAGCAGTTGGCACATGACCTTACCGAGCGTGCCAAAGCTCCTAGGATGGCCATCGTTTATTTTAATGCAAAAAAGAAACAAGTGTTGCATCCCCTTTGTCCAAAACGTACAATGCTCCATCACTGTGGGCCCTGTCTACAATTTCCTTGGACACTTTGTTCCGAATCACAAAGTTGCGGTCATCAAAAGTAACAAACACATTCAAATCCCTGGTAAATTTAATAATAGATGGTAAATTCTTAGTAATCTCAGGCACAACCAGAACGTCAGATAAACATAAATTATCAGAAATCCGAGAATCACCAATGTGCGAAATCTGAATAGAAGCACCATTACCAACAGAAACTTGAGAATTACCAGAACATGGAATGATAATCCCAAGGCTTGAAAATGAAGACACCATATTACTGGTTGCGCCAGAGTCAATATATAAGTCCGAGGTGCGAGATGATGGCTCTAACTGTAGAGAGGTCTAAATTTTTTCAACCAAATGAGTGGAGTCTGAACGACGAGTCTGCACATGCGTTTTATAACATGTCGCGGCATAGTGAGGGCGACCGCGACCAGAACTGGACCCACCTGCCGACTAAGAAGATCCAGGAGCTGACCTGCCATCGCGGCGTCCACCGTATCTGCCGCTTCTGGTGGTGCGTACACCCGATGATCTACCGCCCCTGATCAGCGAGGGATCCTATACGCGACTGGCTGGTGGATGACCACCTGCAGAATAAGGTACTGGCCCAGGTGCTGATACAAAATGACCCTGTAAATTCCTCAAAAATGCCTCGTGGTTTTTGGCAAGAGACAAGACATTGGCATAAAGGGACATATGGGAAGAATTTATCAACGTATTAGAGAAATATTTGAACTCAGGACCAAGAGCAGTTAAGAATTAGACTATTTGATCATCATTATTAACTGGAGAACCCATAATAGACAACTGCTCAAAAATTTGTTTAAATTTGAGATGGAGTTCATGGAATGTACCGGTTTCACAAATACCATAAGCGTCTACACGAAGGCGGAGAATGGTTAAAGTGATGATATTTTGAAAGATGACAGCAAGATGATCCAAGATTTCTTTAAAGGTTGAACAGTCCAGAATCTCAGCGAGTGCCTACGGAGTGAGAAAGGAAAATTGAAGACTGCACACCCGCTGATCTTGATCAATCCATTGCTCATACTCGGCCTTAGCCTTCAGGTAGACCTCATGCGGATCAACTTTTGCGCCACCAGGAGGGTTGGCTGTGACAGATGCGAATGTACGAGAAGAGGAGCCGGCCATCGGCGGATTTGGAAGGGGAGGACATGGAGTGGAGCTATCGACAAAGCCAAACAATTTTTAAGGCTTGAGAACATAACCAGCCTGACGTTTCTAGAGAAGATAATTGGTGGAGGTAAGTTTGATCTGCATCATATGAAGTAGTGTACTGTAAAACAATTTTTCTTCAGCCATTTGGATAGTTGAGAGACATTGGGAACTGTGTCAAATTCGATCAAAAAAGGGAAGGGAAGGGAGGGAGAAAATTTTGACGTGTGAAGGAAGGGAGGGGTGCAATTCGGCGCTGGAAGAAAAGTGAAGAAAATTTTTTGGGTACCAACTTGTTTTAGGTTTTTGGATTATGTTTTGATACCATGACATAATTGTATTTACCGTAATCATCAAATGTACTATTTTCAAGAATATATAGAGTACAAAAGAAAAGTTAATGCTAATATAACTCTTGCCTGGTCAACACTATATCTCTATCCAATCAAATCTCAATCAGATATATGATTTATTCTAACAACATAAGTTAATACAAGTTTAGAATAGAATATTAAATTTATTATAAAAATAAAAATATTATGTTGTACTATTATAAGTATATCAAGCACAACATTTGAACCGAGTATCCTGTCCAATATGTTGTGCTTGAAATTTCACTAGACGTAAACAAAAGGAGTAACTAAATCACGCCACGTGCAAATCTTACTAGCTTCCACTCTAATACCTATAATTCAATTTTAATTGTGAAAAAAAGAAATAAAGAAAAACTCAATCTTTTATCTCCTTCCTGTCATCATCTGCTAGGGTCACTACTCCATCCACCGGAAAATCAACCCCACCTGCCACTATTCGTACCTCACTGAAAATATTTTCCTACACACGCCACCACCCCACCCTGTAACCCTCAAGCCTTCTCGTCAACCACCTCGCCAAACTAGACCACTCCTCCCTGTCAAAAAAACCATCGCCTCCTTGCCTTCTCCCCTCTTCGTTGTAAAAATTCCCAACCCGTGCGGCTAGCAAGCAAAATGCGTGGGCGTTAGGTTGCTCAAGCACCAACAACCGATTGCGCTAGAGTGTCAGAGCTCGATTCTCTTGAGTGTTCACACCGACACTCAGTTTCTCATATGGGCACTTCAATAGTGTAGAATACTTTATTAAAGGCAGCGTTAGAAGGCGGTTCCATCATAACCTCCTTTAATCAAGGTCCGATCCGAGTTTGAAATTCCCACACAAGTCACCTTTTTCATTTTAAAGGTGATTCTAAATCCATTAAAGGTGGTTCTGCTTTTAATTAGGGTCTAAAACAGGTTCCGAGTTTGGAAGTGCTATCCCAAGTCACCCTTTTATTTCTAATTGTAGAACTACCTTCAATGGTCACTTTTTGGCCCAACATGAAAACCCATGAACTTAGGTTAAATTTCACCCTTCATTTTCTGATCTCCCAAAAATATAAAATGCATATGTGGCTGTTCGGACCTCACGCCGCCACCATTTCTTTTTCCATGCTGCCACCATCCTCCTTCCTCTACCCCCACGCCTCTGTTGCGCTACATCTACCTCTCACACGGTTGCGCCGCCTCCACCTCTCGCACCACTGTTGGAGATCCATAACCATGAAGCTCTCATTGTTTTCCGCTGCCTCGGGAAGATCTATACCTCCATCTTCTCCTTCACCATGAAGCTTGCCTCCACCGTTCATCGTGAAGGTTTGTCATTCGCTTACCTCCGTCGATCACTCGCCGTTACCTTCGCTGATTAGATATCCACCGCGTCACTTGCTTCTGCTGCTCGTTCAATGCCTGAAAGGGTGGAGATCAATATCGCGAGTGAAGGCCTCTGCCACCGGAGATCGATGCCGCATTGTCTTACTGGAGATCGATCGAACGACATCGACGAGGAAGGCCTCCGCCAAAGTTGCGTCTTTGCTATGTTCCCTGTATTGCTGTTGCATTCTCTTTGTTGTTGTTGTTCTTTTGTTGCTAAGGATTTGCTTCGCTGCCAAAAATCTTGCAATCTCAGAAACAGATTATGAACTCGGAACCTATTTCAGACCCTTTGATCGATTTTGATCAGAGGCAGAGCTAGAGAACACACTTGAAAAGTGTCTTCTCTGGTTCGATATATCCGCCTTTAATCAAGCCTTCTCCACATGTGCTTGGAGCATCGACTTTAACACCCGATTCTCTCGATCGCCCACATTGGCAAACCATCCACCACCACTGCCAATTGACCACTACCATTACCACCACGGGCCGACCCCCATATCTGCCACCATCGTTCAGTCGACCACAACCAAGCCACCGATGTGATACCGTTGTGACACCGCCACCACCAACACCTCAACCTTTTCATTTACCAAAATATAAATGGTATAAAAAGAATATAAATGCACTGCTACTAGTGGAGAATAAGTTATTAAAGACACCCGAACCGCCTTTGATTGAGATTCGAAAGAGGTTCCAAACTCAGAACTCTCTCCCAAGTCACCCCTTTCAATTTAAAAGGAGTTTTTAATTAACTAAAGGCGGTTATGCCTTTAATGGGTGTCTTTGATTGAGACTTTTAGTTTACTATATAAATGAAAATCCAAAGCCTTAACTTTTTTCTCTCCTTAGTTTTTTTTACAATACATGGCGCCTCTCTCCTCTAGGGTTTCTAAACTCTCTGCCTCCCTCTCCCTCGTTTGAACTCCAACCGCCTTCCTTCCCAATAAACCCGATCTCTACCTCTCTCTCGTTGGATTAGCCAACTGCCACCGTTGGAGATCAATTGCCACCACCACGCAGGAGATGTCCGCGTTTGGAGACCGATTCCCCCACCCGCCTTGGTTGCTCATCGACGCTCTCTTCTTGCCGCTTACCGCGCCACTGTAAATCAATACCGCCTGCCGCTCGCCGCTTGCAGCGCCAAAGAGGACACCTACGCCGCCACTGCAGATCAATCCCATCGATGTCGCTCACCGCGTTGAAGAAGATGGTTTCCAACCACTGAAGATCAATCCCACCGCCGTTGCACCAAAAAAGATGCCTCCGCCGCCTATCGATTGGTTTGATCTGTTTTACTCTGTCTTATCGTAGGTTTAGAATAATAAAAAGATTATTGATTGTGTTGCTCTATATTTAGAATCTCATCACTTGCGTTGCTCTGTTTGCTTTCTGTTGTTGCTCCTCTTCCGGAGAAGACCATGAGCTGTCGGAAACCTTAGGTTTCCGGCAGTCTTTATTTTAGAAGGTTAGAAATAGGTTCCGAATTCAAAACCTATTTCAGAGCCAATAGAGGGTGTTTTTCAAAAGCGTCGATCAAAGGCACAACCAGAGAAGACACTTCAAAAGTGCCTTCTCTTATCCAATATAACCGTTTTAAATAGGTTTTTTTCCACCGGTGTGCATAAGATAGTAAAATATAGGGCAGTAATCTATCAATCAACTAAAAAAAACCGAAGCTACACAAAGTACTCCGAGATTTGGCAATCTGGGACGTTTGTTTTCATCTGTTGTCCTAATTCCGAAATGCATAGAGATACATATTGGCGAAAGAGTTGTGAAAATATTCTTGAAATTTTGAAAACCGTACCAATTCTAACATGCAAATGACCGAAAGCAAATTAAAATGCAGCGAGTTCCTTGTCCATAAAACGCACCCGGAGGAAAGGAAGAAGATTAAGTTGATTAATGAGTTAGGAAATGGGATGGACAAACCAATTGGGTGGACTCCAAGGCCAAAAGACAAAACTCAGAAAGAGTGGGATTTTCTGTTTAAGCACTTGCTAATTTTCGCTTAATTAACCTCACCATCCCTTAGGGGCAGCTTCAGTTCCATTTGCATATTTCAGCATCTTTAAATACTCGTCCATCCTATTAAAAATGACACAATTATCTTTTTTGTCCGTTCCAACAAAAATAACATACTTTGCAACTACCAAAATAGGCCGGACCCACAACTTTCCCAAAATATTCATATTTTTCCACAAGCCACAAAGTACGCTAAGCTAGCTAGTGATGATTTTTATACTCCCTTTGTTCATCTAAGAGTGGCACTTTAATTTTTGGCACAACTATTGAGAAGATACCAATTGTGTGGAGCAAAATAAATTGGGAGAAGAAAAAGTATAATGAGTGGTTCAAACAACCTCAAACCATTCTATAAGTGTAAAGTGCCAAAAAATAATAATCCAAGAATGGAAAGTGTGCCAAAATAAAATGAACTGAGGAGGAAGTATTGCATGAATGAGACATCTCTAAAAATTTATAAATACCCTAACTTCCTCCACTCCCCTCCCCATTTTTATTCTACAAACGGAATCATAAACCTATCATCGATCACCTAGGTTTTTCCCTCCCAATTTTATGGCCGATCTATTTACAAGAATCACTCAAAAACTCAACCCTATCTTCACCAAAATAAAACAAAACATTTCCCACTTCTTTCAAAGAGATTATAGGCACAAAAAACCATCCCCCTTTTTGCCCCATGTCGCTTTTGCTTTCACCATGTTCGTACTACTTGGTTTCTTGCAAGTAAAGTACCAAGGCAAAAACCAATCCCCCTTCGAATCAAACCCTACTGTAACTTCCCTCGCCGTCGTTAGCCTCCTTCTATATTGTTTCGCCTACGCCGTCGAGCAAAAAACGTCTTCTTCTTCTCGCCGGAGCCATGCCGGAGTCGGGTGGTGCATGTCGGTTGCGGGTTCGCTTTCGGCTGCCGCCACGGCTTCCCTTATGTTCCCGGACTTCGTCCGGCCGGTTCTTTTCGGGCTAGCGTTCGTGATCGTTGCGGCTGAGCGGATTCATTGGGTGTATATTAGGGTTTGTAGACAGCAAACGAGGTCGGAAAAGGTGGTGGAGCGGTGTCGAGAATTGTTCACGGACATATCCCGGCCCTTAGCTCAGTACTTCACTAATCATCATCGCCGCCAAATGCTCCCTTTATAATGACAACGAATTTTAACCGCCGACTATGTATGTTTAAATAAGAAATCTAGTGATTTCATGGGATATTATATGGTATTTCTGTTGCTATGAATATTATATCTCTGAGATATTTTATGTATTTAAAATAGTAAGAATGTGTATGAATGTATGTAAGATTGCATTTTTATAATTTGATTGTGAAATCTATGTATACTGTAACGTACAAGTATTATTATTGAAATATACATTGAGTACATATATAATGCACATTCATAATATTTTAGGGGATAAATTTGTATGTATGTAAAGGTTATGATCCCTGTATATCTTTGAATTGTCGCTTTCAAATGAGTTGTAATTTTTTTTAAAAAAAAGGAATATATATATATATATATATATATATGATATTCAAATATCTTGGTTAATTAGTTGATTGTAACGAAATGCTTGATATGTTCTTTTATGTAGGAATTTTGATATGCTCTTTTTAGTTAAGGGGGTTGGACGATCAAAGAGAAAAATGAACTAGAAAAAATAGTTTGAGTGATGAACAGAAGCTATATGAATACTAAATTTTCTGTTTATAATTATGGAAAATGACTCAATCCTTCATAAGGTTTTAGAAAAGGAAATTTATCTACCCTCATTTAATTTCTTCACTTGAGTCATATTTGAGTAAATCACGTCTATTTATACAATAATTAATTTAAAATACAGTGTTTAAATTAAAAATGCACAATACATTAGTGGATAGTATGGCTCTCAACGGCTTTTGTTGTGGGCTTTTAAACTCGCCGTGCGTGGTTGAACCGTGCATCGTTTTAGCGATGCACTTCAATTTTGTCAATCGTCGTACCAATTCTGACATCGTAATTGGTTGCGGGTTCGACCAAAAACACTGTTGTTTCGTCTAGCGACATGTTATGGTGATTCTTCAACCGACACACCACCTCGACATCAATACACCTACACCAAAACCGCCAATCGACACAACCAAACGACACCAACACTCCCACACGATATTCATCAAAATCGTACCACCACCGACATCTTGCATTGGACCCCGCCAACATTTATGATTGTTATAAACAAACACCAATATTACCAACGAATTAAACCCTACTTTCGTATCTGTAACTATCTCATATTACCGATAAGTTGACGGTGACGGCTTCAATACAAGGTAGGCTGCCGGAAGGAGCGAGTAGGGGTAAGGGAGGAAAAGAGCGGCAGTGGAGGAAGAAAAAATATTAAATATAAAAAGAAGAGGAGAGAGATGAGGGAAAACAATAAATTGCGAAGGTAAGAAAGCCAATTGATAAGATGTACGGTTGCTGAAACGATAATTGCCAGTACTGATAACTTGCGAGAACTATTCCAATGTCGGAACTGGTGATGAAAAATAGTCTGGACAACATATATCATCGTCTGGGAACATGTTTTTCCACTAATTATATTTAATTCAAATTATACAATAATTGTTGTATAACTTTAAAAAGGCGGTCATGCACGAGACCTTCTCCCAAACTATATACCGTTTTATTGGATGTGGCAGCATAATCTTATATATCTGATTGTATTTAGGTGAATGAAATGTGTAAATGAAATTGAATTTAGAAAGAGAAAAGTAGAATGAGTGGATGAAACTGAAAGAAACTTGCCATAAAAAGAAAATGTGCTAAATTCACAAAAACAATCAAACAAAGAAATGTGTGTTTCATCCAATGAAACGGAGGGAATACTAACTGAAAATCAAGCTATTTATGAATAAATGGAGTAATTTTTTCTCGACATGCAATCACAATCACCCACTTTGAGCTTTTCTTTTCATCTTATTTTAAAATGACGCATCGACAAGTTTTCTTCCAATAGTAATAACAAAATGATTATTTATAAAAGAGCATTAATTAGATCATAAGCATGCAGTTAACTACTAAAGTGCTGAGTTAGATCAGATATCCTTGAAACAGATTATTGTGGGCCCCACTTGATTATATTCCAACCTAGGGTTTTGGCTCTTACCATAATGCATGCATGCTAGTGACCACTTTTTTCAGGCTCCCATAAAAAATGACTGAATCTAACCACGTACACATTAGAGCTAAAATTAACCATATTTCATATAATATAATATATTTTTTTATAGGGAAGGAAAAATGGGTTTGAATTAGAATTATATAAAGGTAAAAGGTTTTAACTAGTTGTAATATTAAAAATTTATTATGCAACGTGCAATAGTTATAAGTTTATCACCTGATTAATGTAACCCAAAAATTTTATCTTAATTTATTATAATTTATCGTTTAAACTTGATTTTTGCATAACTTGTGGAAAAGAGACGGACTCTTTTTAATATATTAATTTATTTTACGATTGATTATAAGAATTAAGTGTGAACAACACAATGTGATGGAGAGAGTAGAATTTATATCTAAATCATCAAGAGTTTAAAATTTAACCTTCATGTACTACATTCCACTCTTTCGATGGAGTATTGATATGGAGAATTGCATGACACTACATTCCAAAGATAAGGATATATGTGCAATCAATGCTTTCGTACCAACTCTAAAAAAAAGCCGTCACACAATCACAATCATAATTTATTTAATTTAAATTTTGAGATATGTTATTGATGAAAGGTTGATTTGTTATCGTTAATAGAATTGTTATTGACAGCATTGATACGAAGATGACAAAATTGGATTTACTGGGTTCATATGAAGCAGAGTTATCTTATTTTAAAAGTAAAGAAAAATCCAGTTTTTGCTTTTAAAAAAATAATAGTTTTCATGTTTTAAAAATAAGCCGTTTCTTAGAAATTTACTGAACATTCAAAAGTTGTTTAACAAATAAACAAAAATAGTTATAAGCATTGCCAAACACACCCTACATATCTTCGTCTAATTTTCCTGGGTTCATATTAGAATCATGTGTGTCTGAATTTTCTGATTTCAACAAAATTTGAGTCTTATTCTTTTTATTTACTTCTGAAGTTAATTCCAAATATCAGAACCGGCTCCTACAACGTCTTTAAAAACTGAATGCTGTTTATTAATCATCACCATCCATCAATGAACGTCGGGGCCATCGTATGTGCGAAATTTTTTATATGTTAGCAAATGTTGTATGTTAAGGTGTGAGGCGAATACGAATTTGTCACGTGTTCCATAAATCACTCATTTCTTCTTTAAAACCCCTCATTTTCCTAAATATAAAATTTATAAAACACGTGACAGAATCTGATTTGCCAACACTTTAACGTACAGCCCAATATATAAAATTTCCCGTGTACATGGTGGAAAAACATCATTAAAGGGGAGAAAACACTGCAGTTAAAAGTGGCATTTGCACTACTAATTGTTTAAGTAATAAAAGTTTGATTTCATGATGCGGTAACATGCATGGGAAACTATGAAATTAAAGTAGTGCTAAGTATTAAGTAATGAAAAGGTAGTTACTCTCCCATTTCACTAACAGTGACACACTAGATTTACGCTCTTAGATTTATAGTGAAGAAAATGAGTGTATGAAATTGAATGTATAAAGTAAAAAGTAGAATGAGTGGATGAGATTGAAGGAATCTGACAAAAAATAAAAAAATGTGTTATTTATTAAGTGTGTCACACATAGATAAACGGAGGGAGTACTTAATTTTTTGAAGAATAATTTTATAAAAGTGTAAAAGGCGAGGGTTTTTCCATAGTATTTATTTATTATACTATTAAGCACAAAGGCAGGTGCACAAAGAAGGTGGGCAGAGGCAGGTGGCTGCGCCGTCCCAAAGTGGCGAAAACGACAAATAGGATCCCGAATTTGGCGGCTTTCCCTTCCCGTTTTAATACTTGTCAAAGACTTGCGGAAAATCCACGCTTTTGCGCCTTTTCCTTTCTGGGAATCGGGGACGTGTCTCTCCTGTGATCCAGGGGCAAGTCTTCCGAAGACTTGCTGATACTTCCTCCCCATCGAATTTCACACTTATTTTATATACGGTACTCCATGACAGTCCGTGTAATATTGGTAGATAAAATAAATAGATAAAAGTTCATTTACCCTTCTTTTAAAATTTGAAAGTGCAAAAATAGTCGTTGATTTCGTTGATCGAAATGTCAACGGTCAAATTGGTCGTAAATCGTCAAAGTGACTATTTTACCCTTCTATTAAAAAAACTTTATAATAGGGAAAGACAATAATACTCTTCCTACTTTTTAACAAAACCCCCTTGTTTTCCATTTTTCTCGGTTTTCACCCGTGGAACACTCCAATTCCTAGCCAGCACCGGAGCAGGAACGACGACCAGAATAGGCGCCAGAGCAAGAGCGGCGTCCGGAATAGGAGCTTACCTCGAGTGAATTTCGGAGCAGGAGCAGGATTAGGGTTGGTCAGATTTGAATGCCCACCGCCATCAATGGCATGCCATTGTATTCGTGCTGGAGTTGGTTGGATTCGCACTGGGTTGCGTCGAGGAGAAGGTGGTTGGATTCGCGGTGGGATTGCGTCAAGGCTGGTGTGGATAGGGTTGAGCGGAAGAGCGTGGCGGTGCCATCTTTCCCTTTGTGACAGAGATGACTTTGCACCCAGAAGAAGCTTCGACATCAGATTATGGTCACCAGAGAGGAGCACCTTGTTGTCGATGTTTCCAGTTCGTGAAGTGCCAAGTGCCCTCTGGATGATCTTGCTTGCTGGGTAGAAGGAGAGCACATCGGAGCCGACCTAGTTTGCGGCAAAATTTGGGTCGGCCGCTATCGCAGAATGTCATTGTTGGCAACTCCGGCCATGATTCCAATGTTGGTTTTAACCGGTGCTTTGATCACCGTCGGGTCGGCCCCCGTAGATCGGTGCTTTTACAACTCTGAAGTTTTGATGTCTATGACTTCAGGTATCTCTCTATGTTCAGGTTCGAATCTGATGCTTGGCTGTTGTGTTAACCAGTAGTGATTGATGTTGAAATGGTTATGTATTTCCGTGAATGTGAAGAAAATAGTTGTTGATGTGTAATTGACCATAATTAATAGCCACTGATTGAGGGTGGCAGGGTTGGGCGTGGGGTTTGTGGCGGGGTGTAATTCCTGCGGCGGTAGAGGCACGACAGCGGTAGAGGCACGGCGGCGGAGAAGGTGAAGATGAAGAAGAATATGATTGAAGATGAAGAGGATGAAAAAGAAGGGGTAGAATTGCCATTTCATTTTCAGTTTTTAATCAAGGAGTGATTCTGTCTTTTTATGATTGGTCAATGCCTGACTTACATCAATTAACACCTAAAATGTGCAAAATGGGTATAACTGCACAATTTGACAAAAAGATAGGGTTGGTTTTGCACTTTTAGATTTTGCAAGATCATATATGAACTTTCTCAATTTAATAAGGTCATTTTTGCACTTTTCCCAAAAAAATAATATTCAGAAACTAGTAGTTACGACGAATCCAATATTACCATATACATTAATATTGTTACTATCTATTAAAATATGTGGTCAAAATTTAATACACTATTACAAACTAAAGTTAATGTAAGACTTTAAAAGTGTTGCTTTAGGTGTTAATAATCCAAAGTTGAGTCTATTGCAACACTTTTACAAGTATTACCTTTGGTGGTGTTGCATTAGATCTAAGGAAACACTTTTCAAATTTTAGGTAATACTTTTCAAGATTTAGGTAACACTTTTCAAAGGTTTAAATAATATTTTACAAGAAATTGTAACATTTTAAAAAGTGTTACAAGAAAAGTGTTAAGATAGTTCCAATTTGTAGTAGTGATAGATAATAGTGCTAAAAAATAAGTGTGCAATTTGATCTTAGACAGAGGGAGTATAGAAGTGTTAAGGTTTAAGAGTGGGTCTCCTGATAGGCGGCACATGCTATTTTTTTTACCTTATGCACCGCATTTGTTAAATTATATACTAAATTTAGAAATTTAGAAAATATTTTTTAATTATATATTTTTTTATTTTCACATTCAAATACATATTATTACTTGTTTTAACTTTAAAAATACAAAATTTAAATTTTATGAAACATTACAATATATAATGTAAAAAATCATTGTGGGTTGTCCATAAGGTTATGGAAATGTCGCATTTCCTGAGACTTTCTCAAGGTTTAAAAGTTAATCATATACTTCCTCTGTTTCACTATGTTTAACACCATGAGTTTATGTATTATATTTTGTACTAGTTCAAATGTGTTGAATGAAGAGGATACAAAGTTTAACAAATGGTTGAAATGATTCACTTTTTGGCATAAAAGAAAATGTGATAATTTTAGAAAAACATATTCCCTTTGTTACTCTATTTGTGGCACCATAGGTATATGTGCTTAGATTTAGGTGAAGAAAATAAGTGGATGCAATTTAATGTAGAAAGTAAAAAGTAGAATGACGAGATGAAATTGAAGGAATTTTGCCAAAAATAGAAAGTGTGCCACAAATAGAGAAATTGAGGGAGTACATAAATGAAAAGTGTGTCAAACATAAGAAGAAGAAAAAGGACTAGTTTGTGATGTTTCCACTATTATTAAAATTTGGAATATCACATGTCATCATCTTAAAATCAATCGGTATCAAGTACAATGATTTAAACACCTCAGAGGAGGTCTACTGACACGTGGCATATCTTTAAATTATGGACAATTCACTATATTTTTTCCATGTATACACTACATTTATTAAATTAAACACTAAAATTTTAAATTTAACAAAAGTATTTTTTGAAGTTAAATATTGTACTTTTTATATAATATTTTTATATTTTAACATTCAAACACAACTTATTACTTGTTTCAACATATAAATACAATACTCATTCCGTCCCAGCCATTTTCAAGCACTTTACTTTTTTGTCTATCCCAGAGAATTCTACACACTTTACTTTTCAAGAAAAAATCAACATGTCATAAAAACATAATTACCCTTAAAAAATTAAAATTTTACATAATCTTTCTTTCATAAAAGTTCACTCTTAATTTATCCATCCTCAAAAATCACACAATCTTCACTATATTATTATAATCTTTATGCAATATCTTCATAATTCCCCCTTATAAAATTCACACTAAATCTTCCTATTTTCACCAATCTTCATATCTTTGCGAAAATCTAAAAATTCAATCATATTATTCACACTGTCTTCACCATCTCAGCCTACCCTCCTGACTATGTTCTCCTTCGCTGGACAGCCTCACTCCCCATAAAAACGAAGAATCCCATTGTGCCCACCGCCACCACCTCCTCCCGATCAACTTTGTCACCGTTAATCGACGACAACAATGGAGAATAAGTGCAATTTCTAGAAGAAGACAAGGAGGTCGCTTACAAAACCCGCGAGAAGGTTTCAATCGTAGACGTTGATTTTGACGAGATAATCGGCAATGATTACACCATGGTCCCGCCCTTCTCATTCAAGGAGTTGTGGCTTTTCATGACCTCTTTCTCGTGGTCTAAAACACTCTCACTCTCTCAACTTCTCCGGCAACATTTCCCAACCACCCTTCCCCGCAGAGCTGCCTTGATTGATGGTGAAAACTCCTGGCAGAACCCCCAACTTTAGGCAATAGGTACCAAGTTCCAACTCGCCCACTGTTCCCCGTAACCTCCTCAAGTTGAAGAGGTTTTCCGGAACCGCCTCCACGTTCGCCTGGGTCACCGTGATGTCGAATCTGGTAACTTTCCTTCTAGTCAGGGTAACGTCGATTAATGTCAGATTCGAAGAAAGTTTTCTGTCTCTCTATTTTGTGATTGAATTCATGCTTATTTTTATATTTTTGGTGGACTAGACTCTGCTTATAAGGTGTTAAAATATACTTTCTTCGTCCCACGAGTTTTGAAATTTTTATTTTTTTCAAGTCAAACTTGGTAAACTTTGATTCTAAATATAAATTAATATATTTATAATAAAAATGTCATGTGAGATGTTAGATTCATCTTAACATCTATTTTCTAAATATCAATTTTGTATGTGAATTTGTTGTATGTAGTTAGACATATTGACAGTCAAATATAATTATTGAAAATCATGAAAAAACAAACATTGCCAATACTCAGGGACAATTCATTTCAAAATTAAATCCATATATTCTTAGCCCAGCAGTGCCTTTTGGGGTGGGCTTAAAACTTGGGATTACCTGGTAAGCCCAAGCACAAACCTTGCCAACATCGTTCCAAATCGTTAATCAAATTGATAAAATACGGTTCAATTTCACCACAGCCAAAATTGGTCAATTCAAACAACTCCTCCTTGTTCCGATTTTTTTTTCTATGCAAACTTTAATAATGGACTTTTTGTAAACTTAAAATAACATGAACTCAATTATCGGTATTACTGTAAAAATTACTTGTTGTGACGAATTCAACAACATCACATACAATGATATTATTTCTTATATATCTATTCAAATATTTGGTCAAATTTTGATAGAGAATAGTGTCATAAAATATGTGAGTAATTTGGGTTATGACAGACGGAGTATTAAAAATATGAACTATTGAATTAAACAAAACCAAACTAGTGTATTATTTATACATAATAAAGTTTCATTATTTTTGTCAAGACAAATTCTTGGGAAAAACTGTCTCTCCATAAGGTTATAGAAAGATGGAGTTTAATTAGAATAATAAAAAGGTAAAATATTTTAGTTGCAATATTAAAAATAAATTTTATTTTAATTTCTTTTAGTTTGCACTTTAAACCTTGTTTTTTCATATCTACGTCTGTCAAGATGCGAAATCTTTTATCAAAAGAACCTTTCATTGAAATTCCAAAACAGTAAAAGTCTTCTTGACAAAGAATGAACAATTATTATATGGCACTGTTCATTCATCTTCATTCAGTAATTTAACAACAATTAATTTTCAATTTATACATTTAAAAAATAACAAAGATAAAAATAAATCGCTATCCATAAGAAAGTCAACTTCAATAATACTTCTAATACCTTGAAGGGCATAATTGTCAAGAGGATTGTCAAATGACGTGTTCTCTATTCCTGATCATTCTAGTGGTTTCGAACTTCAAAAAAAAATTAAAAAAATTCTAGTAGTTTCGAGGAGATTACCGAACAGCCCCTAAGACTTTTCCAATTATCTAACTTACGGCTTAATCTAACGCGTCCCTGTAAATAAGAATAAATCACGTCTGCATAAAAAAAAGAAGTGAAGTACGAGTAATCAAAATCCTGTTATTCCAAAGAACGAAGCATTTGCAGAATTCAATTGAACAAAATGGAAGGGTTTTCATCGTTCTTCGAATCGCAG
>JAULKM010123678.1:0-20525 GCA_032355605.1 Rubia tinctorum | reverse complement strand
GTTATTGATGGTCAAACATGGTCTGAGAAAGTTGACCAAAAAGTGTGCCATTTTCTCTGGGACGGAGGTAGTATATAGTTAATGTCATTAAGTAGAGTGAACTCTGATTTGATCCATGGCCTCACAGTTATATTCTTACTATTATTCTTATCCAAAAATGCTTGGTTGCCTCAGTTATGGTTTGAAACCAGCCCCGTATATGCTACATGATCATCCGCCCTTTACACCTCAACCTTGATGATTATACTCGTGCTTTTAGAATCCCAAAGAAGGAGGTACAATATGCTCAACTAAATTTCCTTGCATACCCAACTTGGAGAGTTCAACTATGAATTTATATTCTCTCTGTTTTACGAGGGAGCAAATTTTAGGGATTTACCAAACTTGAAGTTGATTGACAACAAGGTTGAACTTGACACTATTGTAAACCATAAATTGCTAAAATCTAGAAAACCTTAGGTATATGTGAGACCCGATAATTTTGCTTCATTTTAAACAAGAAACCTTTTATCAATAATTTATTTCCTGATGGGTGAATTTAGAATGATACATATTATGAGGGTCAAAATAATAATAATAATAATTAAGAATAAAAGAAAACAAGGCGGAAAGATGCAATGGAGTTTAACTCCGGAAAGATTGTAATTTGAATTCAGCACTCCCTCCGTCCCAGCTTAAATTGCATAGTTTCTTTTTTAAACTATTTTTTATCAAAGTTTGGCTGCATATTTGAATAAATATATGAGCAACAATATTATCATATGTGGTATTGTTGAATTCGCGTAACAACTTGTTTCTAAATATCAAATTTTTATTTGCCGTTATTATACGTGAGTGAACATATTAACGGTCAAACATATTTCTTGAACAATGTGATAATGATTGCTATGTTATTTAACCTGGGATGGAGGGAGTAGAGGTTTTATTTTCAAATCATCAAAGATATACCTATATATAAAGATAATAATAATTATAAAGAAAATGAATCACAATAGAAGCACAACTGAACTGAAACAGTCGAGGACTCCCATACTATTAGGAGTTTAAATATAATTAATTGTGCTAAATTATTTTCAGAATGATTTAACTGTACGTAACTCTTCCTCCATATGCTTTATCCATAAGATAAAACTCTATTTTTACCTATAGATTTTCAGTCAGAATAAATTTTACTAAACAAAGGCAACCAAGAGTTGGAAACGTTGTAGATTAAGAGGAGGAGAAGAAGAACTGAAGGTGACATATATTACAGAAGGTGTCGAATGCATTGTTGGAGTGAGTTGGGAAGAACAAAACCGACGAACACACTCATGAGCTTTACCCTGATGCATTTTGTAGTTGACCGTAAGTTTTGTTTCTGTCGAAGTTATGCCACCAAAAGAATGAGTAAATATGTTTTTCAGTTCGATTTTAGTTCCGCAGTCATGTTGTACTAGAGATTTGAACGGGAAATAATTAACTAAAATTTATGTATGATATGCTGAATGAAATATATTAAAATATAGTTTCCAATTATATATGCATATGATTTTCATAATCTCTAAGTAGAAATTTGTGGTCGATTTAGTACAGAGTCGTCAACCAGTAATCTTTCCGATTGCAGTGCGTGTTTAGTTCAGCAGTCATGTTTTACTAGCTATGAAACAGGTAAATAATTTTTTATGTGATATACCAAATGAATGGTTTTAAAATGTAGTTTCCAATGGTATATTTATATGAGTTTTATGATATTTGGGTAGAAAGTTAGGGTTGATTTAGTATTGAGAGGTCAACTAGAAATCTGTCTAATTCCAGTGAGTGTTAAAATAAACTGTTTGATGGCCAATCATGTATGGATTTTTATGTGTGAACGGTCTAATGAAATATAAGTGAGTCTAGTCCTTATGGATTAAATTTCAGAATTTTCTAAATAAATCGTGATTAAATATGAGAGCTTTCGTGGGTACTGGTCATCAGTAATCTTTCTGGTTCCAGTGCGTGTTAAAGAAATTTTTTTGAGTGTTAACCTTTTATGGAATTCGATGTGTGAACTGTCTAATGAAATATATTTGAGTATTGTTCATAAGGGTTTTGGTTTCATAATTTTTGGAAGGATACGTGATGAGTTATGATTGTTCTTGTGAGCATTGGTCAGTTGTAAATTGATATTTTTCATTTTGTTTTATAGGGATTTTTTGAGGGGTAAATATGTATGGAATTCAAAGTGTGAACTTTATAATGAAACTATATGAGTCTAGTTTTTAAAGGTTTAGATTTCATAATGTTTGGAACTATTTATTATGGGTTATGACTATTATCGTCAGTACTGGCCAGTTTTAAATTAATTTGTTGCAGTCTGTGCTATAGCTATTTGTTTAAGAGGTAATGGCATATGAAATTTAAAATGTAAAATGTCAAACAAAATCTATAGAAGTCTAGTTTTTAATGATTTAAAATTCGTAATTTTTGGGATTATGTGTAGAGAGTTATGGTCGTTTTTGTCAATACTAGTCAGCAGTGAATCCTTCAATTTCCGATCAGTTTTACGGTTTCCTTGTGTTATGTGGAACTTGAAACAAATTTCAATTAGTTTGTAATATATCACATTCATAGGTTTCACAGAGAATCATAGTCCTTAAGTTGCAAGAAAAGTTAGGGTTTTTACCTTTCCCAAAAAATATCAAAACCATTTTTAGACCAAACATTTTCTAAAAATTTTCAAAAAGATACTTTGAAAACCAAAAGCTATTTTACAATAATTATAAATCTTATTCTTGATGTTTCAAAATCAAATGTTTTAAAGTTGTTTTTCTAAATATATTACCGAATTTTATAATTTCAAATAAATTGCTCGAGCCGGTTTTCTGCATTACATATGCATATCTTGATCTTGACCGTGTACTTGCGTACTATGGGTGTACCTTATGGCCCATAGCCTGACTTATTCTTATTTGTTTACCTATTACTATAGGTGTACTTTATCGTTCATAGCCTGACTTGCTCTTAATTGTTTAACTTTTACTATGGGTGTACTTTATCGCCCATTGCCTGAACTATATATTTGTACTACCTGCCATGGGATCCCAAAACCCAACTGAATAACTGAAACCCTGCGAGGTCGGCATAAGGTCTGATCGCTTGGTTAGCCTTCTTTAGGTTCCGTCGGTTATCTCGAGATATACCCTCATTTGACCAGTGATGTTGGTCTACCTGTTGGCCTGATAGCCATTGGCGTGTTCGGCCTAACATGGAGTGATTATCAGGATTCTGTTCTAAGGCTATGAGTAAAACGCTCTAATAACCTCCCACCTGACTTGTATCCTTTTCTATGTGATTTTACTATCGTGCTAAGTGATATAACGCCTGGTATTATTTCATGAGAAATGATTTGTATGTGATATTACTTGTGACTGATCATGGATGGCATGCTTTCCTTCTTACTATTTCAAGTGGATAAAATTATTTTCTTAAAACTGCACACATGCATAGCATCCTGATTATATCACAAAAAATTGTTCCGAACTTGGAACCCTCACGGGCAAAAGCTTACCCTACTCTTTTAAAAATATTTTTAGGTTAAAGCACTAGATAAGGTACGAGCATGACGAATAACGAGTGGAGGACGCCTGCGGCCCTACACACTTTATTTCATTTGAAGACGCATTTTTGGATTATGCAATTTGCATTTATAGTTTAAACTTTCCCGCTTCCACTATAGACAAGAATAATTGTTAAGAAATTATCATTGTAATAAATGTCCCCGGCAATTTTGGGCCAGATTTTTAAAAATGGTATAAGAGCGTAGATTCTGGACCCTAGGAAACATAAAACACTTAAAATACTTGGGATAAATCCTAGAAATCCCAACTACCATTTTTGTAGGTTATTTTTAAGGAAAATGGCCCCAACGACGATCATGTTTGTGTTCATGTTGTTTCCTTCTAGGGTCGACCCCCGAGACTAAGTTGGATGAATAGAAATTGCTAACTGTAACCCCATTATATTGTGAATTTATTTTAAAATAAATACACATAATTAAGGAACTCAATATCCCCAGGGAGGAGGTACGAGACTTGGAGGAACAATTCCTTAACTTAAATACTTATTTGCAAGGACCCTAGCGATACTGCTAGACTACTTATCGAGTAAATGAAAGATTATAAAAAGGGTGTGGAGGTTGGCCAAACAATTGGAGATATTTAATGAGGAGCCGAATGCATTGGAGGAAAATATTAAGAATTTCACACACCGAATGTTTGGAGTGGTAGATGAACATAGATTTGTCATTGAGCCATCTGATAACATCATTACTTTGAACCAATGATAAAAGTGTTGAGGATTATTGTGAAGGTGATAACTTAAACTTAGTAAATATAAAAATACTTTCACTTGACAACTGTATTTGACCATAAGTTACCTGTTTTATTTTGAAACCTTCTAGTAAACTACTTGCCTAAACATGTTCTAAGTAAAATTTATCCCATCAACGAAGCACATATTTTTAATGTAAAGTACTTCTTAAACCTCAGAAGAAGAGTTGGTTATATTTGACCTCTTACCTAAAATACTTGTTAAGAATGTGATATAAATATATCTAAATCTTGTGTGAAAGGTTTAAGAACACCTTGAATCCGAAAAGTTTTACTTTAATAGAAGAACTAAATTTTAAAAGATTGTATCTTAGAATCCATTAATCCATTTAGAATAATCTGTATTTTAAGAAAATGAATTTTTTTAAAATTTGGTAGAGAAAACCATTTAAAAAAAATTAGTGCAAAGATGCTGCAATTGTTATTCTAAAAATCTTGATTTCAAACTTAACATGTAGTTATTTTTAGACAACCCATACTTTATGAGTTTCAACTCTATATTAGTTCATCACTTACATATTTGGGATTTTGGAACTTCAAACTATATTTTAGCATCAAAAGATAGTTAAATCGGTCATGACCAATGAGAAATGTGATCATGAAGTTTTTAAAAAATTTAGGGTATATATGAACATATCTTCAAACTTTAGGTTTTGAATTCAATTAGAAATATACATATTGATTAATGGATATTAAAAGACTACTTCAATTCTAAAAGTATAATACGTTTAAATTATATTTGAATTTAGTGAATACAATATCATAGTTACTAACTTATAATCATTGATCCCCTAGGTTACTTATCTCAAACCGTTGTAACATCAAATGGTCCTTAACAAATAATGTATTGTAAGTTAACAAAAAATATTTCAAGTCATACCCTGAGTAGATATTGTTTTACCTAATTAAGTTAGCACCTTGTGTTTCTTTTATGGGTAATACCGCTAGATTACAATGAACTAAGTTGACCATTCTGATAGGATCCACCTAGTGGGATTGATTGCATGATATGTTAAGAATGTAATGCTAATATTGTATTTAAGACCCTAAATTTGTTTTTATGAGACCCTACAAATCTAATAAACTTATTGTAAATGAATGAAGAAATATTAGAGGCTAGAATTTTTGAAGCATTTTATATACACACACACACATAGAGAGAGAGAGAGAGACAGAGAGAGAGAGAGAGAGAGAGTTAAATGAGATAGATTAGTAACATTCTAATTTTGACATGACCGACGTCGCATTGTTTATCAGTTTAATCGATTGATAAACGATGGTTTGGAGCAACGTCGCAATAGTCGGGCTTTAGTTTGTAAGTTTGGTTCCATCGACCAAAATCTAATCATAATGCCCAAAACTTTTGTTCACATTCCAGTTTTCCTCTTCAAAAACAAAAACCAAATTGTTTAAGCAGGCCAATATGATTGTTGATTATGTTTAGTCAATTTCCAAGTAAGTATTTGAATACCTCCAATTTGTAGTTTCATTTTCAATTTAGGTTCTAGGTTTGTTCATTTCGTATGAAGGGATGTGTTTAACTATGGGTTGATTGAAATAAGGCATTCATTAGATTATATGGTTGTGGTTATACATGTGTATGGTAATATAATGAATGTACATTTATGTATGTGTGTAAGTTATCAATATGCATGGAAATCATGGATTAAATGAATGTAGGTGGATGATTTTTTTCTAAGATGGGTCCTTAAAGAGTGTGTGCTTGTTATTAAATTGTAGGAATATATATGAACAAAACTCATTGTTTTGATGAAGATCAAACTAGCGAGAGTTATTGATGTGCATATTTATGCATGCGTTAGCCGATGCATTTAACACATTTATTATCATCTTTTGTTTGTTTGATTGCTAGTTTTCATTAGGTTTACACGACAAAGGGTTTCGACAGATATTTTTGGTTTTCTTGTCTAAATCCAGAGTTTTGTAGAGTTAAACGAAGCTAATGGATACTTTGTATTCACAGGCACCTAGATTTTCCTTTTTTTAATCTCATTAGTAGGTTTCTAATGAGTAATTTTTATCATCTTTTTGTAAAACCCATCCGCGAGGGTGGTAGAAGATATTTGAAGGTCATTCGCTAGGATGGTAGAAGATATTTGAAGGCCATTTGTAAGGATGGTAATAGATTGAAGGCCACAGACTCCAAAGCGTGGTAGTAGATGGAATTGAGCCCAGAAAAGGCGGATTCAAATTTCAAGAAGGCCAAGGAAGAAGCGGAGGAAGTGTTGTCCGATATTGCAAAAAGGTTCTGGGAATAATCCGAGAAGAATAAGCCCTTAAGGGTGGTTCCATTGGATTCTTCTTCTCAAGCCCTATCAAAATTACTATAAGAACTCTCAAATCGGATCAGTAGTTCTTCCATACTAGAGCGAACAAATCAGCCGACCAGACCAACCAAGGCCAGCATGAGGCCAACCCAACCGACAGGAAAGGAGCTAGCATGGCCCATGCCGACTCTCAGCATGGCCCATATCAAGCAACACGGGCCGTGCCAGAGGTCTCTAGCACGGATCGTGTCGGTCCTGGCTTCCTGTTCCCCATATCTTCTTTTCACTCCAAAATTTGGCTAAGTATGGGCACAGACTGTTCCGTTTCATACGGTTTGTGTCAATTCAAGTCACTAATGCCAGGGCCAGCCCACGAGGTGTGAATAACAACATGGCTCAAACTATTTTACTGAAAAAATGAGGTTCCAGCTAACGGGTCGTGCCAAACCACACGGGATGCGCATCGGAAGATCAAAAACCAAGTTCCGGCCGATGGCCCGTGTCGGTTGACACAGCCGTACCAGGACGAGACCTACAGTCTCTTCCATGAACGATGAACCACTCTACCATGAGGCCACATGCCGTTCCAGAATCGATGGCCTGCGCAAGCACGAGAGGGCCTCGGCTGGCAAGGACCATGCCAGATGCCACTTCCCGTGCCGTTTGTGGCTGCTATGGTTGTTGGCCACATTTTGGGCCTTTTTCAATGCCTAATTCCCTACTACTATACATATGGACTCTGTCTACTGGGATTAAAGTTTATGCCCATTTTTTATCTTCAAGAGTAAGTTAGAGAGAGAAAATACTATTCCTTCTCTCTAGCTTATTTTTATTTCTTCTCTTTTTTTTATTTTACTTAAACGTGTTAAAACCAAAGAAATAATTAGGTTCAATTCTTAGGGAGTAGGGAATTAACTTAGGAATTATATTTGTATTCATGTATTAATGTCTATTTTTTGAGATTTCCTAGATTAACCTATTTCTATGTGATTTGTGATATTATATGTTGGCTTGTTCTTAATGTTTGTGAATTGCATGATTTTCACACTTAGTTATTACACACCAAAGTCTACTTTCATGTTGCCGAAATATTGATACCCTCCGGGGAGGAAAACCTAGATGCGCTTGGGGTAACGATGGGCCCGGATCCACATGGGTGTCTGTATGTAGGTTGTCTTTGTTAACATTACGATCGACCATGCACTAGTAAGCCAACAAGTTGGTCCAAAGGGTAGCAGATAGAGATAGATAGAGTAGAAAACTAGGGTTTCCTTTGCAACCCTAGAGCCATCGATAAGGTGCTTTGACCCCTTTTCCTTTTTAGGCCTAGGGAGAAAGATGCATGGTGTAGTCCCCTGGACGTAATCGCACAGGGAAGAATCAGATCTGCACGGTAGGAAGGGCCATCGTTGCACTCCCCTAATTATAGAGGTGATGCCTATGAAAAATTACATGTGCACCCTATGTGACAGGAATGGGGAAATGTTGACCATCGACCACACCACGTGTCATGAACACTAGAATATGCTTATAGTTATATGTGATGAAATCAATGATCAAAATGACATTAATCATGCTATGCAAATATTCCCCGAGTGCTAGTATATATAGTTCATTCTCATGATCAATTGCATGCTAGTAGTTTTAGTTATAAAAACCCCTCAAATGCTTGTTTTACCAATATTGATTATTCCTAACACGTGGTCAGATTTACGACCCGATCATGGTTATGTATAGTTGATTATTAGATTCCTAACATCTCCGTGGATGACCCCGATACTTTCCATTTTCTACCATTCTTTGTAGTATAGTAGTAAGAACGGGAGCAAAAATAGAAATCTCTATCTTTGACTCCTAGCTCTCTCTAGGATTAGTGGATCTCCTATGAAAAGGTAATTATTAGCGACATCAAGAGGAGGCGGATCAGTTATCAATCTTTTGCAGCTAACTTCATTCAATATGCTTATGTGAATGCTGCGAAGGATAATTTTTCATATGTATATTATCCTTGCAAGAAGTGTCGGAACACCGCTATTCATGAAGAAGCAATTGCTTTGAAGGAACACTTATTTATATACGGTTTTGATCCAACATACAAAACTTGGTTTTAGCATGGAGAGAATTTGGATGAGCATACTATAAATGAAGTAGAGGCCAAGAAAGATAATATGATTGATGAGTTGGTAGAGGAGATTGTCAAAAACTATAGTGGAAATCCTAAAAGTCATTCAGATCTCCATAGACATAATGAGGCACTTCTATATGATGGATGCTCCGATGGAATGACAGTATAGAAGGCTAGGTTACAGTTGATGAATGTGAAAGAAAAGTATTCCTATAGTGATAGGTTTCTCTGGTTTGTTGAAAGTGTTAAAAGAAATTCTTCTAGTTGGCAATAGACCCCCTGAAAAGGTATATGAGGCAAAGAATGTACTATGTCCGATGGGCTTGGATTATGAAAAGATACATGATTGTCAGAATAAGTGTATCTTGTATAGGGGAGATCACTTGACTATGGAGGGATGCCCTAAATTCAATGCTCCAAGGTTCAAATTGAAGGAGGTTGATGTTTACAGAGATATTGGTAATCGGTAAATGAAGAAGGTTCCTGTCAAGGTTGTTTGGTATATACCTATTATTCCTCGAGAGAGAGAGAGAGAGAGAGGGGACTGTTTGACAATCCTATGGATGCAAAGTATTTGAGATGGGATGCGGATTAGACAGTGGTTGATCCTGAAATCATAAGTCATCTGACTAATGGTGATCAGTGGAAGAAGATAGATGGGGTATTTCCAGTCTTTTGGAATGAGTCACGCAACATGAGGCTTGGTTTGTGCACTGATGGAATAAACCTGTTTGGTAATATGAGCAGCAGACATAGTTCGTGGCCAATGATGGTATTGATTTATAACTTGCCCCATGGTTGTGCATGAAAATGAAGTACATAATGGTATCTTTAATTATCTCTGGTACGAAACAACCTGGGAATGATATCGATGTGTACCTATCCCCCTTGGTGGATGACCTGAAAAAGTTGTGGGATCCTGGAATGAGTTTGTATAATGGATTTCGGAAGGAGTTGTTTGATTTTAAAGCCATGTTATTTTTTTACTGTTAATGACTTTCCCTCTAATGGAAACCTGTCTGGATATTCCATGAAAGGTCACATGGAAAGCCTCATTCTTTAGATGGAACTGATTGTTGTAAGTTGAGGCATGGAAGTAAGACAGTGTACCTTGGGCACGTAGATGGCTTCCTAAAACTCATCGTTGGAGGAATAGACGTGATGAATTCAATGGAAAGGTAGAGTTGTCGCCTCCAAATCCCATATTAACAGGTGCGTAAATCTTATACATGTAGCGAGATGTATGTAACAACTTCGGCAAGAGGAAAAGGAAACCTAAAATTGTCGGTAGTTAGAAGAAGCGGTCCATATTATTTGACTTACCATATTGGAAGATACTTGGCGTCTGACACTGTTTGGACGTGATGCATATTGAGAAGAGTGTATGCAGAAGTTTGGTTGGTACTTTGATGAATACCCTTGGTAAGAAAAATGATGGTGTCAAGTCTTGGAAAGGTATGGTTTAGATGGGAATTACACCTGATTTGGTGCAGGAGACAAAGATGAAGACGTACTTGCCCACAACTTGTTACACACTTTCAAAATCTAAGAAAGACTTAATATGCTCTAGCCTGAAAAGTATGGATGTCCCGACAGACAAATCATCCCGGGTTAGCAATCTGGTGTCGGACGAGGGATTGAGATTAGGGAGTATGAAATTGCACGATTCACATTGTTTGATTCAATAATTTCTCCCGATTGCAATCGGATCCATCTTTCCAACTCACGTTAGGAAGTGCATTACCCCATTTGTGTTGCTTCTTCACTGAAATTTGTTGTAAAGAAATTAGGCATCGTAAACAGGAGGAACTATATGAGGAAACACTTATCTTGTTGTGCTAGTTGGAGATGTATTTTCCCCCTTCATTCTTTGACATCATGGTGCCCTTGTTGGTTCATGTTGTACGAGAAATATTGATTTGTGGTCCAGTTTATCTTCGATGGATGTATCCCTTCGAGAGGTATATGACCTAGGAGGAAGTAAAAAACAGCATGTAATTCTTAAAGAATTAAGGTTCGGTTGGTGTACCAAAATCATGCCATGGAGAGAGAGTGGGTGGAAAAGGTTAATGAAAAGGAATGACTCGGGTATTAATCCATGACGGTTGATGAAAGTTCACTTGTATTTCTTGCACAATTTAGATGTTGTTTTCCCCCAAGTGGATATGCACATGGTCTCTATCAAAGAGCAGCACCCCTGTTGGTCAGAGAAGCAAGTCCTTGAAGAACAGAATCACACTTTCATTAATTGGTTACGGCAAACAGTTATCGAAGAAAGTTATGGTGAAACCTTAAACTGGTTTGCCTTCATGCCTTCGGCTACCACGATTTGTTTCACTGGCTATGACATGAATGAGTTTACCTTCTCAACCCTTGAATGGGACACACACCGCAACTCAAAATAGTATCGTTAGCATAGTTGTGAAAGAGTTACATATCAGCAACGCGCAGGATAGAAATCCAATTTACCAGAACATGTTCTACTATGGGGTGATTGAAAATTTTCGGGAACTCGCCTACACAAATTTTAGGGTCCCAATTTTCAAATGCAAATGGGTGGACAACAATGTGGGTGTATTGATCAATGCCCTAGCTTTTACAATCGTCAACTTGATGAAGTCACGTTTGACTAGCGATCCTTACATCCTTGCTTCGCAGGCTAAACAAGTCAGTGTCTAGCCAGTTGATTATCCTTGCAATTCTAGTAAATCAGTGGTCATTCAAGGTAAAAATCAATTTGTGGGGGAGGTTTGTCCATCTTCAATGTCTGACACTATTCCACAAATGCTACCCTGCTCAAGTAATGTCGGCCAAGAAGAGATAATTGAGGTGGAGCTAGCATTGAGGAGAGACCACAAGGAAGGCATGTGGATTGAACGGCATCCTAAGACGAAGAAGAAGAAGAGGAAGAAGACTTAGAATAGATGTAGAAAACATTTTAATAAAACTTGTAGAATGTTTACTTTGTGCTTTTGGTTTTTATGCAATTTTTAAATCAATTGGCATTCCAATTTTGATTTGAATCACATAAATGATGGCTTAAGATTTATAATTGACAATGTTTCCATATTAGTAGATTGCCAAAACGAAGTGACCGAGCTCCACCCAGCGACATCGCACATTGTCATTGTGCTCTTGAAAAACATAGATGTCGACGTCGGGAGTCGATCGAAGACATTGGCTAAATGTACTTAAATGAATTATTTCACAAAAACTCGCACATACGTCGGCAGTTTATTGGTAAAGCCGAACAGCAGGCAACGACATATGTGGGTTGTCGTATCCTACGAACTGCAATTCAATAGACAGTTTCAAATATAAACCAGAACTCGGAATGAAAAACTTCAAGTCCTCATTCCAAGTTCACAAAAACCAAGAACATATAAAAAAATTATACCTATGATATTGTAGTCTTCAATTAGTAATTAAGAGTGGAAAATAATCAAATTTTAGCGTATAATTGCTAACATCACAAATTCAATCCAACAAAATGCAACACAAGTTATTTTTCAAAAGCACATCCACAACTAAAGCATAATTCATCACACATTATACAAAATCAATCATAGGGTGGCATCGGTTATGATGGGCAGCACATCATCCTCCGTCAAACTATTGGTAGCTCCCAAATCCTCATTCTTATCCTCAACCACATTCTTGGCAACATTTTCCCCGGGATTCTCACCCGACTCTGTTTCTTCTTCATCACTGGCTAGTGAATCAGACCCGTTATCCTCGGACTCCTCCACATATTCATTTCCACTTGCACATTTCTTCCACCTATAAGAAGTGCCCTCATGCCCGCCAACTCCGCCAAGATCCACTGTTGGTTTCGTTCCAAACAAAGCGCAAGTTCCTTGGTCTCATTCACGCCCTTCGTCTCATTCATGACCTTCAAGAGCATGTTCCAAGCACTTTGTTTGAGTCCCAACACAATGAAAATTATGTTTAGATCATTCTTTTTAGATAGATGAATTAAATCATAAGTTTAGAGTAAACAGTAAAAATAAAGAATAATTTTCATACTGGTTCGTGGGCCAGGAGTGGAAGGTGTAGGATGGATAGTGGTGGAGCGCGATGGAGTAGCCTCATTGCCAGAGGTGGATGTCGGATCAAGATTAGCATTGGAGACGTTCCGATCAATCTAAGCCCCCACCTCCCAGTGCCAATGCTTTTGGCTAAAGTAGTTCCCATCGTAGTACCTCGGCGCAATCTTCTACGAAGACTTGATGGGAACACCCTTCTTCTTCATCAAGGTAATGATTAAGTTGTCATATGGGAGGTTCCGGCTCTTCTGCGCAATAGCTACAATGTGCATCTCCTGGATAATGGTGTAACCGGGGTCAAAAACCTCTTCTCCGAAATGTTCCAGTAGAGGACGACATCGTTGATCGTAGGCTCGGAAGGATGACCAGCTGAGATGAGGCATTCGACAATTATGTTGTACATCATCCTCTGCTCGAGTAACAAAACATCAATGTTGATGTCCCTTGGCTTGAAGATGTCGTTGACTGCGTTAACCTCGGAATATTTTTCCACCATCTAGTTGGGGTGCAACGCCCCATGCTCATTGTCTTTGGGGACACTATTAGGCCCTAAGTCCCAGTAATATAGGCATATTCTTTTAACCGGGTTCCCTTGATTTGCACCAACTATGCACCCGATTACCTCGTTGATGGTTTCACTAGTCAACTTCATATCAACCCTATTCACTTGGGTCTTGTATTTCCCAAAACTCCAATAATCAAAGTTCCAATAGAAATATTTCACCTCGTTGTCTTAGGTGGGCTTGTCCAGGAAAATCACCCTCTCCATCCCTGACTCTTTGAATGACTCTAGGAATACGTCTAGGTGTAGTCGATGCACATCCTCGGTCTTTGTCGTTGCCCTCACCTCCTTAATCCTCCATTTTCTGACTAATTGGTAGTGCTTTTCATTTTCCTCGGTGATAAAGTGCTTGTCGTCGAAGGTAGGCGGTGGAGAGGCGTTAGTTTCCTTAGCCTTTTTAGACTGAGAGATACCCTCCCCCACTTCCCTTGCCCCTAGAACGCTTTGCACTCTGCTTCACTGGCATTTGTGGGACATTTTCATGTACGGTAATCAGTAATATGTACAAAGATTTAGTGAGAAAGGTGACGGTATGACCGAACTCGCTAGCATGTCGCTTATAATTTGGTTTAGCAGAATACTATATGCGACGTGGCATATTCATGTTTGACCAAACTTGCAAGCATGTCGCTTACAATTCGGTTCAACGTAATACTATATGTAACGTCGCAAATTCATGTGATTATGAATGTGTAACGTCGCAAAACATGTCTAACTGGCCGAATAGTTTGTGACATACTAGCGAATAGTCAAAAGTGGATATCTATCTATCAAATATGCCCCATACCACAAATACTTATGACACATACATGCAAAAATCATATTTTGTATGACCACATCCATCCCATTTCATCCAAACCTCTAAGAACAATGTAAACCACTAACCAAAGAGACCAAACACCTAACCAATCATAACAAAAAACTTAAAAAACAGTTGATGAACAACGAATCATAACCAAAAAATTTAATTAAAAATGGGAGAGAACCAGTTCAAAATCTAGCCTTATCTAGGGTTCAACAACTTGTAGTATTTGTCCTTTGGTTTGATGAATGGCGTTCACAAAGGATGAGTGTGTTTATATGTGGGAAATTTGGAGGTTACAAACGATGGTTATGTGACGGATTTATGAAAGATATTTTAATAGTTGAATGTGCGACATCGACTTGGGAAATACGATTGGGTGGAGCTTTGACGGTTTAAATAATCATATCCATACGATGTCATTTATTTAATGAATGAAATGTCTCATATATGTCGTATTACTACTCGATATTAACGTCCTTTGACCGATTGCGTGACCGACATCAGATCTTAGGGGACTGGGCCAAAGGAGACAACAGGCCTAATTATCTAAACAATTTGGGCTTGGTAAGCAGTGGGTTAAAACTCAAGTTAACGACGTCGTTATTCATAATCTGTTTGATCGATAGGTGACCAAAAATACAGCGACGTTGCAAATTGCAATGGGTCATAAATTATTTTTCAACCTAAATTCACTAACAAAGTAGCCCAAATGCAAGGTCCAAGGTGATTAAGTTCTAAATATTTTAAATTATCATATTCAATGATAAAATCATGTAAAAGTTATTCATTAACTACGAGCTATTGTTGTAGGGGTCCGTTAGAGTACCTCAGATCGATAGCATTGAGAAAGTTATACAACTCATTACTATGCATTCTTGAATTTGACTGTCTATAACCACATATCCGCAATGTTAAAAGTCAAACATGTCTATGTGAAACTGTTACTTGTGTACCATGGTTGAACGTTTGTGCAAGTGAAAGTGAAACAAAAATAGAAACATATTGAATATTCATGGCGATAACTGGAGTACCCTCTGTAATTTCTATAATGGATATCAATTTGTTTCCAGTAACATTGCCTATACTTGGTTCTCGACAATCTTGATGAATATTGTACCATTATTGTTCAAACAATCCCTTGTGTAGTAGGATTGACTATTGTTGGGGGATAATAGGATAACCCTTCTCAATTGCTATAATTTATGTCAAATATATCCGGGTAACATTGCCTACTCCAGGCCTCAACAATATTGGCAATTGAACCAGTACAATTTGAAACATTACTTGTGTGTAAGGATTGACTGTTCTCAAGGATAATGGGAGAACCCTACAAATTTGAAAATGGCTGATATGAAATAGTTTAAAGTAATGTTGACTATATATGACCCTTGACAATCCTATCAATTGAACAATCAGTGTTCAAAAGATGACTTGTGTAGTAGGACAGACTATGATTGGGGATAACGGAAGAACCCTTCTTCATTTCTATAACTGGTATCAAGTATTTCTTATTAACATTGACTATAAAATTTAAATAGTGATGATCATCCTCTTGTTAGTGTAACAAGATTGATGTCTTAACTGAGAATCAGATATAACTTACCATTGATATATATATATATATATATATATATATATATATCATGTAATGGTTGTGTAGGGGTTGACATTACTAGTCGGATTAAAATTCACAAAACCCAATTTATTAAGTAAAACATATATATGAACTCCTCAAATAAAATCGGCTAAAAGTGACGATGAACAACATGTAATTTCCATTTTAGAAATGTTAATGGAAAACTTATGGAAACCCTACATAGTGATGTCACACATAACATCGCTTGTACCAATCAGGTAATGAATAGATAAAAAATTCATTCAAGATCGTTAAAGTGACCTTTTGGTCCACTTGCGGGCCCATTATAAGAATGCCCATCCGATTAAGCTTGCGATGCCGGCTCACACTACGTGAACACCGATATTTGATCGACCACTACGTCATGTCACACATTCTTAGAAAATGGGCCTATTTGGCCAATGTTTACCTACGTGAAGACCTAAACTTAACTTTCGCACAACCCTTGCGATGTTGCAAGCTTTGCGGGAGACTACATTTATGTGTCACACTTAGGAAAGAAAAGACCAAAAAAACTTTGAAAAAACATTTATTGCTAAATATGGTGCTCTCCACCATCTAAGACCAAAATTTCTTCATCTCCACTTCCTTGATCCTCCAATCTTCCAAGCACAAAAAACCTTGAACTCCATCTCCCCCATAGAGGCTTAATGGAGAAGCAAACAGAAAATGATGATGTAACCATAGAGGGGACTTCCATGAAACAAAATTGTGGTAAGGTTTCATTATCAAAGCATGATCATATTGTCATTGTTACATTCCTTGGGATATATTGTGGAATGAGGGTTTTTTTGTAGTTATGTGTCTTGGTTTTCATCTATTTTGTTATGTGGCCAATACAAGTAGGGTTGTGTGGATAGTTTAAAGATTTCATTTTTTAATGTGTATTATGTGTAAAACTTATTAAATTTCTCAAATGGCTGTTATATGATATGGAAATAACATGACATGTTTTATTTTCCTCATTGGTTTTATTCATATGAAGATCATCTGTGAAGTAGATTATTGTAGTGTGTCACCTAATGGATGATATAGCGTTGTTGTGCAAAAATCTTTCATTATGAGCATATTTGTAGTTTCATTTTTGTGTGATTAATTAACCTAGTATTACGGATGATATAGTGTTGTTTGATAACTTAACTTCATGTTTAGGTCATGGAGTGGTGATCCACGATAAGAGAAAATGGCCCGAAGGGGGAATAGATGATAATGTTTCTAAAAGACATAAGCAAGGTCGGGGTAGGGCTATTTGCAATAAATTAATAGACATGGTGGACAAAGGTATCAAATGTCCAATGAAATTTGACCACATAGGAAATGCGATAAGTGAAGAAAGAAATTGGTGGTCTAGTTACGTAGGATTGCTTGCAAGGACAAAGATAGACATATTCTTGTACGAGTCATAGCCTCGGGATCGATGATGCTTACAAGGAAAAGTTGTGGAAGGCCCTCGAGTTGGCCTTCGATATTGAGTGTGAAGACATGGAAAAGTTGAAAAGTATAACAATACGGCACTTGGGAGAGAGATGGAGAGATTTCAAAGCCAATTTGGCTAGGAATTACGTTTTTGTAAATAAGAGAAATTGCAAACCAAGATTAAACATTCGTTCATTAGTGAATCATACTAGAAGGGTTTCGTTGGAAGAAATATTACGGATGAAGAATTGGTAAGAAATTATCATTTACATGCTATAAGAATATACACAGTGGATACATAATTATATTTGTATACAAAGACATATTTTGTTGGATAAACTATCATATGCATGAGCATGTTATCATGATAGTAATTAATTGTGTATGTGGTTTGTGATCGTCACTGCTTAATAATTGTAACGGACCCTATTTCAAACTGGACAAAGCGACGTCGCATGGTACTACTTGGTCTATGGATCGTTTCTACCGAGTATTGTGAAACATCGCTTAAAAACTAAGATTAGGCTCCGTCTCGGTCTGACAGTATGGGCGACATCGCATGATGTCCATTTGACTGATGCGATTTCATATGTGATAAGTGACCTACGCCACAAAGACACAGAGACAATGATTCACTATTGTCCCTCATCATTTCCCTTCTTCATTTTCATAGCCAAACCACATCGTTTGATGTTATCACAGGGCCTGAGAGCAAAACATGTTGAGGTTGCAAAAGGAAACAACATGCGACACACCATGAGTCGAGGAGGGTATGCACTAGTCACAAGAATTATCATGAAAGAAATGTTCGAGGCTCGAGTGTTTGACAAAGTTGATCATGAGATTGCGGACGAAGAAGCAAGGAATTCAACAGAATATCCCACACCGGATGAGGTTCCTTGATTTGAAAAAGGATACAAGGCGTGGGAAAGAAGAGGGTAAATTCCACACCAAAGATGCGGGGTGGTAGCCCAAAAAATAGTAAGTTTACCAACTATTTAGTTCATTTAATATATAAGAAATATTTGAAGATAAAATTTGAACATATAAATATGATCTAATATTGGTAATTTATAGGAGGACTTAGAAGGAAAGCAAGAATCCCGACGACTTCGTCGGGGTTGGAAAGAAAGACATACTTGGTGTAGCCCTAAACAAGAAAGAACATCCGGCCGGGTCTGGGGTGTCGGCACTCTCTCTACACATAGGGACATCTTTGTCAAACCTCGGCCAATGAAGGTTGATATTCTGTCAAGTAATCAACAGAGAAATTTTGATGCTTTGAAATCTACAGTTGCCTAACTAGTTGCTTATGTCTCGCAAGAATCGAATGGGAGGAAAATGCCACTTGATTTGGAGAGAATCCTAGCATGTTCTAATCCAACATCCTCAACAACCCCCGCTCTTCTTCTAACCATACTGTAATTGACACTTATACACAATAATCATGCCAGGCGGAGGCCTCATCCCAACATTACCAACACGTAGAACTGTAACCTCTCAAGGAGACAAACAGGAATGATATTCTTTTTGCAAGGCTACATCAGTCAAGGTAAGAACACTGCTATAACCTGGCATTATAGAACAATAAACCTGAAAATTTAAAAGACTATTTGCTTTCCCTTGTTTAGAAACTTAGTGGATACAAACACATAATAACGGTTAATACACTACCATTATGTAAATATTTACCTCCCCTTTTATTTTTGAAATCTAACCCTATAGGCCACTAACAATGGTTGCCCGAAAAAGAGAACTTAATAGTTTAGTTTCATGTTTCCATATATCTTCACCCAAGAAGCCCATGCTCACTTTGCAGCCAATTTCATATCTACACTCCTCGAAATGCATTAAGTTTTCATTTTATCATGATTAAACTTTCCTCGTTTCAATGAAAAATATGATGGTTTAGCTCACGACTCCTTGACTAGGGGGGTTTTTGGTATACACATTAGTGAATCACGCGAAGTCTAAACCAATGGACAACACCTCGCGACCAGCGAGCCGGGAAAGCAAACATAGAGTACACCTCGCGTGGCACGGGAAGAACTCCACCTCGAGAAGGATGATGGTAAGTACCCATGATCATCCCAATAAGACCATGATTTAGTGATGACAGAAGCAATGTGGACCACGATCAGCAAAAACCACGCAAGTCACTAGCTATAAATAGAGATTCGGGACAAGAAGAAAAGTAATGGCATTTTTCTTGGGACTCAATGTAACTCAAAATACTGACTTAGGCATCAGAACTAGATCCCTGTAACCTTCCTGGGACCTATTTTTACACGTCAGCCAAGTGAGTATGCTACACCGCACTGAATTGGTTATTATGTTGGCCTAAAATATTCCCCCGTATAAATCAAAAGCTCAATCAAAAACACGATTAGCAACTAACTACCCTAGCTATCTAACAAACAACGTCTACTTCTCCGGTAGCGGTACTAAAATTTTAATGTGCACACCGGTGTTGTTGAAAACTCGTGCACAGATCAAACATTAGATTTATAGGTGCTACCATATTACTACTGACTACTGGAAAGTAGGTAGTGGTTATTTGGGGTCGTCTACAGGGAAAAAAGGGTTCGGAAGATAGTTTCACATAGCAACAACACAGAGCGTCACCAAGTGCGTGGTCATACAAAAGGGGGTGATGGTTTGTTTAAGTAATAAACTACAAAGTGTGTTGCCACACACACCGTGCCCATGACCTTCGTCCTGCCCTTTGCTTCAATTTTGCTCCTTTTCTTCTCCTCTTCTTTCCTAATAAAAGCAATCTTCTACCACTAGATAAGTGACATTTATTTTACTACCATCCTAGCGAATGAATTTCAATCTACTACCATTTTTCAAAATGACCTTCTCTGATGATTAATCTCCATTAAGCCCACGAAATGTCCTAATAATGATCAAATTATAAAAGGCAACCACACTAGACAACTAAATGCTTACAAAATAAGGAAATTGGTGTGATTAACCAAACAAGGTGATCCCTTATTCAGTAAAACCACCAACAAAACACAATAAAATTTTCTGTATATTAATCATATGATATCTCTAATTCATGTACCTTAGTCTCAATTTTCTGTATATTATGAAAGATATTTCCAAAAATTAATTTTGTTCCAGAGTTTGAGAGCATTTTTTAGTCTGTTAAGTTTCAATGAGAAGCCTATCATGCCATGTTGTTCTATACTAATCTCCCAATTTGTCTTAATCATATCATATAGGTCTGCTCTTTCTAGCCACATTTTCTGGAATTTAAAAGATTTTGGGGCAGAAGTTTCCTGAATGTGTG
>JAULKM010123669.1:0-20526 GCA_032355605.1 Rubia tinctorum | reverse complement strand
CCCCCCCCCCCCCCCCCCCCCCCCCCCCCCCCCCCCCCCCCCCCCCCCCCCCCCCCCCCCCCCCCCCCCCCCCCGTCACAGAGATGTTAGGAATATAATAATAAACTATATACAACCATGATCGGATCGTCAATCCAACCACATTAGGAATAATCAGTGTTGGTAAAACAAGCATTTGGGGATTTTTATAAATAAAACTACTAGCATGAAATTGATCACGACAAAACTATATAAACTAGCGCTTGGGGAATATTTGCTTAACATGATTAATGTCATTTCGATCCTCGATTTCATTACATATAGGAACTATGGACCTGTTCTAGTGTTGTGACACGTAGTGTGGACGATGGTCAAAACTTCCTCCTAGTTGTCACATAAGAGTGCGTGTATAAAATCTTACATCGGCCTCGCCTCCACAACTAGGAGAGTGCAACAACGACAATGACTCATTTTACAGGTCTGATTCTCTCCCGTGCGATTATGTCTCGGGCAGAACACTACGAACGCTCTACCCCTAGGCCTACGGAGGCAAAGGAAGTAGGCATCTTATCGGTGGCTCTAGGATCACAAAAATAATTCTAGTTTGCTAATTTGGCTATCTCTAACCGTAACCCTTCGGACTAACTCGTCGATTTTCTAGTGCATAGTCAATCGTAACGTTAACGGAGACAACCTATGTGCACACCCACTTGGATCCGGACCCATCGTTACTCCAATCGCATCTAGGTTTCCCACCGCAGAGGGTATCAATAGTGCAACAACATGATAGTAGACTTTGGTGTGTGCTAAAAAAGTGTGACAATCATGCAATTCATAAGAATATTAAGAACAAGCCAACATAATATCACAAAACACAGTAATAGGTAGATCTAATAAATCTCACAAAATATATATTAAGACATGAATACAAATATAATCCCCAAGTTAATTAACTGCTCCCTAAGCATTGAACACAAGTATTGCATTGGATTCAACACTTTTGGGCAAAAGAAAAATAAAAAGTAAGAAAAAGAACCTAGAGAATATTTTCTCTCTCCAGCCTACTCTTGAAGAAAAAAATGGGTATAAACTTAAACCCTAGTAGACAAAGGTTCACATATATAGTAGTAAGGAATTGGGCCTTGAAAAAGGCCCAAAAATGGCCAAAACATCAGGAAATTGCATGGCCAGTGCACGTCCTTGTAAAATGGCATGTGCGGTGCGGCACGGTCCGTGCAGCCTTGTGCGGCATGGAACGGTCTATGCAGCCTCGTGCAGTATGGGCCACACAGACTGACATGGGAAATACAGCCTAATGTAAGGCAGCATGCACGAGCCTGCATGGTCCGTGGGCTAGTGCCTCCTCTAGAACTTCTAATTCGGGCTCCCCGTGTCATTTGGTATGACCCATTGGCTGTAAGGTCTTTTTGTTCAGAAAATTGGTGCGTCCCGAGGTAATTTTCACACCCTGTGGGCTGGTCTTAACTTTTGGAACTTGAAATGACACGGGCCGTGTAAAACTGAGTGGCCCATGCCCATACTTAGCCATTTGGAGGTGAAATTGGGATCCCTTGTGCAACGGACCATACGAACGTGCACGACCCATGTAAATTTTCATGGCCCGTGCAAGCCACTTTACATGGGCCTGCACGGATGGTTGCTGCCTCGTGCATGGACCATATCGGCCTGTCGTCCGGCTGATTTGTTTACTCTACTATGGATGAATCGTTGATCCAATTTGAGAGCTCTTGTAGTTGATTTTATAGTTCTCGAGAAGACAAATCCAATGGTGCCACCATAAAGGGCTTATTCTGCTCGGATTTTTCCCAGAACTCCTTGTAACTCTCAGACTACAATTACTCCGCTTATTTCTTGGTCTTCTTGAACTTCGAATCCACCTTTCCCGGGTTCAATTCCATTTACTACCACACTTTGGAGTCTGTGGCCTTCAATCTACTACCATCTCTGTGAATGACCTTCGATATCTTCTACCATCCTTGCTAATGACCTTCAAATATATTCTACCACCCTCACGGGTGCCCTTTTACAAAAAGATAATGAAAAAGTACTCATGAGAAACCTACTAACGAGATTACAAAAGAAGATCTAGGTGCTCGTGAATAAAAAATTTCCATTTGCTTCAATTAAGTCTACCAAACTTGGGATTTAGAAAAGAAAACCAATAATGGTCGTCTAAACCCTTTTTCTTGTAAACCTAACTAAAACTAGCAGCCAACCAAACAAAAAAATGATAAGAAATGTGTCAAATGCATCGGCTAACGCATGCATAAAGGTACACATCAGAGGCACTAGCAGGACTGCATAGAAGCCCATACTCTATGACAGGTGGATTATTAGCTTTCAGAAGATGGGGTGCATGAATGTCAATGAGAAGGCTAAGGGTGGAGAAAGTGAAGATACCTATCCAAATACATGGAATTTCAGCATAATGTTTTGTACCCAGGGTAGCAATCAGGGTGACCAACATGGCAGGTGATATAATCAATGTAGATATATATATATATATTTATGGCCTCGTATAATTTTAAATATTTACGTTCTAAAATAGGGGTAGTTCCAGGAGTCCCCCTGAGTACTGGTTTTTATGTTGATTTAGTGAATGAGGCTAGGGTGTAGGTATATATAAGATGTGAAAGATTGCATTAGTTATATTGTTGTTGTGGTGTAATGGGGCACACATGTCAAAAATGCCCTATAACTATTGATGAAGATTTAGAATACTTTATTGATATCCATTTTCAAGCTCATAATGTGCCTTGGAACTCCAACGTAGTATATGATCCTAATAAGGATATGTTTCCATCTTCTTTAAGAGCTTATTAACATGGCATTCAAAGAGAAACACCAGAATTCATGATAGTTATATGGACCTAAGATGCAAGATGATCAAGTGAAGAGATAGATAATCGTCTTCCGCAACATGATTTTTTTTGGACAAAGAGGTGTGGGAGGTGGCAGTGGAGATCCGTCCATTGAAGGTGGTTCTGGTCCCTCACAAATGAGATTCTATCCCCACACTACAAGAAACATGACCTTTTACCTCGGTTATACAAGACCTTTGACCTCGGTTTTTTGTCCAAAAAACCGAGGTAAATACTGCCATAGTAAAAAGTATATTTTTTTACCTCAGTTCATAACCGTAGTAAAAAGTAACTTTTACCTGGGTTTTAGACCGACGTCGGCATGTTTTGTGACCAATGTCGATCCAAGCAAGAAGGTCGATGATAGGTGACCATGGCTGTAAATTTGTTAAGATTGACGTCGGTATCCATAAGAATCGACGTCAGTCATAGCTAGATGTCATGCGATAGGAGAGAATGGCTGCAACTTTGAGCAAGCAAATGTCACCGGTAAATAAGAGCGACGTCACAGTTTCTATGACATCACATGCTCTTGGGCACCCACGTCGCGTGGATGATGATGTGGAAGACTACTGAATACGACGTCATTTTTATTGGGCAACACACAAAAAACCAGTTTATGCAACGTCGGATATGTGTCATTTCTCCACCAGTTTGTGTGACGTTGTGGATAAATGGTGGAGACATCCGTTCTTGTACAATATTATAATATTTAATAATTGATGACACAAAGAATCGTTCATCGATAGCCATTACATGTTATTTAATAATCCAAAACTCGTGAAATTAAACACCATACAACAATCAATTGATGTTCAATTAATGTGGGAATCAACGACATTTTAAAAAACCCACATAAATTGAACATATATTACCAATACATGTTAGAATATATTAAAATACATAGGGTTGATGCGAAATTGAAACACTAATTGTATTGAACCTCCCTTGTCTACGTTGTACGACATTAACCATGTCCAGGGGACTGAGGAAATGACAAGTCCATCCTGAAAGTCCACCGATTACTCTTTTTGTCCTATTGCAACCAATTCACATGAAACAAAATTTATTTTAGAATTGGGTAGTCCCCTAATGATGTACATATTATATAGTCAAATGCAGACGACATTAATCTCAACATGGAATAAGTACCAGATCAGCTTTAAAGCGACATCGTATGCAGGATAGACCGAAGTCACGAAGTCCGACTGATGAGCGACGTTGAACATTCATAGATGTTTCAGTCAATTCCTATCTAATGCAATGTCGGTCAAAATTTGGTCCCATATTGTTGGGATGATTAACTACGAGCGACATAGCACATTCAACCTGTGTTCATACAAAGATTTGATTATTGTCCACAATCAGCCCTAATCTAAGCTTTTTTTCTCACTCCTTACAAACATGGAATTATCTTGGAAACACAAACAATATACAATATATAACATGTAACATAGTAATCATGAAAATATTCAATCATTGATCAATGACAAAAAACAATATAGAAGGCATGGCAATAAAATTGCTAAATGAACATGGAATGGATGGAAAAATAACTCAAATAATTTGAACCCGATGATGCTCCAACCTAGGATACTTGTTAATGTTTGATAGAAGAAATTTGATTGAACTCTTTAGTGGTTGTAATGGTGTGAATGGAAAGGATGGTTCGGAGTTGGATTTGGAGGACGTGTGTTTGATATTGGAAATGGGTGTTGGTGCTGAATGTTATTGACATGAAAATAGGGTGGGAGAAATATTGGTTCAAAATTTCGGCTGAAATTTTTGGTTCCCGTTGGAAATTTCAGGTCGACCGACGTCGGTCAGGTATCGTTTAGTGGTTCGTTTTGTACGACACATTTGCGAGGTCATTCATGAGGGCTACAATATAATTTTTGAAAAATGTCGTAAAATACTCCCTATTAAGATTGCGGCCCCTTCCGACGACCCGTTCATGCCTAAATAGGAACAATATTAACCTGAAAATGTGAATAACAAAATGCTATCTCCAATTTTGCATTTCGACTTCTCCCACTTTCTTGAAGGGATCTAAGTGGAAAAATTAAAAAGTTCATCGATTGTCCCAAACTCGATTACGGTTGTCTTGAAAATAAACTTTGTCACCCACAGTTGAACTTATACCAACAGAGGGTAATAAAGAAAATGTTCCTATTCCTACATGGACTTCCACAAGTTCTTTCCGAATGATCCTTGTATACTTATAAGTAATCACCTACAATTTAGTCTAAACCATGTAATAGCGTTTTTTAAAATCTGGTGGAAGGAATTTTATTACCTTTTATTTCACAAAAAATCAAATAATTTGAAATTTCATGTGATTTTATTTGGTGGAAATTATCGTTGTCATGATGCATATCGAAAGAGTACTAATGGAATATTAATAAAAATGACGGACGATTATCCCGGTTCGCGCCTCTCTTCGATAGTTTGCATAATCTCCACATCAAAAATGTGTCCTAACGTTTGGGTGTAGAGTTCTGAAGCGTAGTAAACATGCAAGAAAGTTTGGGTCATGGTATAATTTTTGCAAATTTTTGTCATACACTACCTAAGAAGATTTTGCTCCCGTGCATGACCAAATAGGAACATCGTGATCATGACTTGGTGAATTAGATAGGGGTATCTACAATTTTGTATTTCGACTTCTCCCACTTTGTTGGAAGGATCTAAGTGCAAATATTGAAATGTACACCAGTAGTCCCAAAATTGATTCCAATCATTCCGGACAGGATCTTTGTTATCCCCGGTGAGACCTATAATCCCCAAAAGTAATAAAGAAATTGGCATGATCACACAGAGACTTCCACAAGATTTTCATATTAACCTTTGCATACTTATAAGTTATCATATACAATTTACTCTAAACCACGTATTAGCAATTTAAAATAATTGATGGATGGAATTTCATTATCTTTTTGAGTCAAAAAATTATTAGAATGTGTAATTTTTTGTGATTCTATGTGGTGGAATTTATCTCTCATCGTAAGGGTATTAATGGAATACTAATAAAATAAGGGAAGAATACTTTGGTTACTTGATGCCTAAATCTCAACAACATGATTGTGACAATGTGATTTAGATAATTGGGTATCTCTAATTTTGCATTTCGTCTTCCCCTACCTTCTTAGAGAGACCTAAGTATAAAAATAGAAAAGTTCACCGGTTGTGTTAAAATCAATTCCGATCGAACCGGAAGTTAATAAATTTCATGGACATTTATAAATTTTAATTAGTAGTATCTAATATACGATTAACCGTTATTAAGGTCAATTATGTTCGTTTTGGTCAAACGCGAGCTCAAATGCTATACTAGTGGGCTGAAATGGTGAGGCCTACTTTCAGGCTAGCCGACGCTAGTCATATGTCGGTCAAATGTTGCTAAAATTGATTGACATATGACGTTGCACAGCTAAGGCAGAATTCAAAAGGGTCAATCAATAAAGGCTTTGGTCAAACACAGGCTCGTTCCTATGCTACTGGGCTGGAATAGTGAGACCCACATTTAGATTAGCCGATGTCGCTAAAAATTTGGTCCAATGTTGGTAAGGTCGACTGCTATATGACTTCGCATGTGCCCAAGGAGAATTCACAATGATTCTTAATGACTATATATGGAGCACACCTCATACATCACTTCAAACATTCAACTTTCCCTCAAATTTCTACAGTCCCGCCTGCCATCTTCTCAAAGGTGTAGTTTCTAGATGTGGTTACATTACTTTTGTTTTTGTATTTTACCTAAATTTATATGTATATGATTTGTGAATGTGTTATTTGTTTTATGTTTTAAAGTTTCTGTGAATTAGGGTTCTAGGATTAGGTTATAGGGTGTAAAAATTTGGGTTTCATGTTCTCCCCTGTTAACGTTGCCCAATTTTTTGGTTTAGAATCTTTATTTTTTCCCGTTTTATGCTATTGTTAGTGTTTATATTGTCTTTGAATGTGACGTCACTAGTACATTGATCCTTGTTCGTTTGGAGCGATCATCATGTGACGTCGGTCATTCATATTTTCTATAGTTCATATTGTATGAGACGTCGCACCCTTCTTGGATAATCAATCGGTTATACTAAAGGTTGAATGACGTCACTAAACCATGTCGACCATGCCATTATTTTAGACCGACGTATCAGCGACGTCGCTCATACATGTCAGCCAAATCATAATTTGGATCGACGAGTATGAGCGAGGCCTGGCCAACTAAAAAGATTAATTGAATTGATTTCTACCTAACCATTTTCTATCTATCATAATATTTATTGTACGTGACAATATGAATTTCAAGAATCATGGCTAATAATGCTAGTTCAAGCCGTTCCCTAATTGAGGTGAGTTATTTTTATTTAGATTTAAATTTATTTTATTTTATTATTTATATTCTAATTTAATTTTTATCAATTTCACTAACCAATGCAGATCCGTAGAGATTCGGATGATGACCATCCACGTACTACATTCGGCAATATCATTCCACACTTTGTCCGCACTATGACCCAGATGAACTAATGGTCAATTCCATTTCTGGAAAATCCTCCATGTTACACATGCATTTTCAATTAACTTTTTCTATATATTAATTTCATATGTGCTAAATGTGATTTTATGTTTATAATTCAGTAAGCCTCTAGCCAGATTGTGGAGCTCATACCCCCGTACAAGTTGCCAATTGTGCTCAGGTGCAACAGAAGAAAGTACCACATGCATTACTCGGAGAACAGGAGTCTGGAGACCCTAATATCGAAGGATTTTAGTGAGTTTCTTGATGCTGAGGAACTAAGGGTTAGGGACATGCTCTACTTCAAGCTGATAAATAGTGGCGGGTCTATAGTTTTAAATGTTATAGTTACATATTTTAATCTTTAATCTTTAATCTATTTGTTGAATGTCATTTTAATGTTATTCAATTCTTAATATTTAACCTAACATATGGAATAAGTTATAGTAGTGAGATCATTCACAAAACTAAAAAAAGTTTGCGTGTAAAGAATAATTTGTTTCAATCATTCTGACACTAGAAAATTGTTGTTGCGAACAATTTTTTTAAAATAAATTCGAATTGTTGATCGGCTGGCTGGTGGCTCATTGTAAGGCTCAAATAAGTGTTCAACGTAGGTCACTGGTCGACACCTTATCGCCTAAACCAACATTAGTGTGATGTCGCACCATGCGTGGCAGACATCACAAGGGTCCAAAATTATGTCATTCCAAATATGGGGACCCTAACATTCAATTCAAGCTTCTATTGCCAAGTTTCCTGCGAATTCTAACAGTCTCCTCCCCCTCTCTTCACTTCTCTCTTGTCAAAGGTTTGGTTTTTCCTACTCTTCTAACACCTAATTTTTGTAATTATTACTTTTCATTGTTGGATCTATGGTCTATGAATGTTTTCTGTTTTCTGGCTTTCGAGTTTTCACTAAGATTTTTTAGAGTGAAATTTCATTGAGTGTCAACGTAGATACTATGTTTTGGTATGTCCCCAAAGGGTTCTTGTTTAATTTTCTATTGTCAAAACTTCTTTTTCTCTCTCTCTTGATTTTATGTGTTTGTTCTTGTAGATATCTCTGATACATGCGACGTTGTTCATTCTTATTTCTAGTAGTATGTTCTTCAGTATGAGACGTCGCACCTATGTCGATCTGTCCTTCGGTTGAAACGACTTGTAACCGGTGTCGCATATTGGCATTTAAGTTTACTTTGAAATTGCATATGCGGTCTCATTTTTGTGTTGGTTATGTGTTTGGTTAATCGACTACTGAGCGACGTCGTTGGCACATGTTGACCAAACCACTGCTTTGGACCGACATGTACCAGTGATGCTTTGCCGACGTTACTCCATGCATTTCTGAGGCTAGTTTGCACTTAACATTTTCAATTTTTTATTCAGGATTAATGGTTTTCGAAGGATCGTCAAGTCGCCCCTTTTTCCGCTAACTAAAAACTGAGAGGAGGCTCGAGTATTAAGGGTCAAAGATGAAATTTGTAATGTCGCTCACATTCCTACTACTATGCTACCAAGAATGGTAGATAGTGGCAAGTACCAAGGTCATCCACAAAGATGTTAGGAATCGAATAATTAACTACGAACAATCATGATCGGGTCATCAATCTGATCACGTGTTAAGAACAGTCAGTGTTGGTAAAACAAGCATTGGAGGGTTTTTATAACTAAAACTACTAGCATGGAAATGATCACAAGAACAAACTATATAAACTAGCACTCGGGGAATATTTGTGTAACATGATTAATGTCATTTCGATAATAAATTTCATCAAATATAACTGTAAACATATTCTAGTGTTTATGACACGTGGTGTGATCGATGGTTAACACTTCCCCATACTTTTCACTTAGAGTGTGCACGTATTTTTCCATCGGCCCCACCTCTGTAATTAGGAGAGTGGGATAACAACCCTGTCTGACGTGCATATCTGAATCTCCCTGGGCCTAAAAAGGCAAATGGGGTGAAGCACCTTATCGATAGCTCTAGGCTTGCAAAGCTAACCCTATTTTGCTACTCAATCTATCTCTGCCCGCTACCCTTCAGACCAACTCATTGGCTTACTAGTGCATGGTCGATTGTAACGTTAACAACTATAACCTACGTGCACACACCCACGTGGATCCGGACCCATCGTTACCCCAAACACATATAGGTTTCCCTCCTCGGGGGGTATCAATATTGCGGCAACATGAAAGTAGACTTTGGTGTGTAGTAACTAAGTGTGACAATTTAATTACCTTATTAGAACAATATATGACTAATTTTATGTGCGATTTGACATGTGTATGAGTTTAAAAACCATTTTCAACAGTATCATTCAACAACATTTTCTACAATCATTTTAAAAACTACTGAACTAATACTTTTGTAGACCTAATTCAATCACTTTCAAACAAATATAACCTATACAAGTTAACCGAGATAAAACAAAACAAAAATATCAATCAAGCAGAAAAGGCATGGGAAATTCCCGTGTGATTGTGTGAAGGAAGCGGTTTGGTATAAGCGAAGTGGAGTGGAGTGTGGATGATGGGACATTGGGAGGAGTGAGAGAAGCCAAAACGAGGAAAACTGTATGACCCTGGCCTCTTTTTTTCCTTCTTTTCTACCACCGTCAAATTCTTTAATTGTTGGTTGTTGTGGTTTTCCCTCTCATTCCACCATTTTCAATCGTAGCATAACAAAATTCACCTTTTAAATATTTAAGTAATACTTCCTTTTTTTCAAAGTCAACCTGTGATTTACATAACTGCAACGTCGGTCGCCATCGCATTACATGTCGGTTAAAACGACTTACAATGCGATTTTGGCAGGCTTTTTAAAACAACATATGCGATGTCGCAGGCTATTTGGTAGGATTATTTACTTTGTTTCTTTAACAATTTATTTTGTTTAATATAATAATCGAGGTAAAAATCAAATTATTTACCTTGGTTATTTTTTAACCGGGGTAAGAAATACTATTTACTTCAAAAATAAAAAATAGCCGAGGTAAAAGAATTTTTTACTTCGGTTATTTGACCTAAACCCCAAAACCGAGATAAAAGGGACGAAATAATAGGTAATTTTTCTTGTATTGCTACTTTGGGGCAAATCAGCAGTAGAATCAACCACAACCCACTGAGCAACCTCAACAACGACAACAGCAGGATATGCCTAATGGTCATTTACCAAATGGATTTGTAGACGAAGGAGGTTTTATGGATTTGAACGTGGATCATGCAGATGTTTCAACTGATCAAATGTAGTTGATAAGTGGAGATCATTATGGAATTGTGGAGGCAGTGATGAATGAACAAAATGTGAATGAAGAAATAGCAATTCCAGTTCAGATGGGGGAAGGAAATCAGACTCATGATCAGGGTGTTCGACATTATCAGCAACTGCACATTCATGTCCCTTTTTAGCAGTACGAGCAGTTCAGATAGCAGCTTGGCAACTCTTAACAACTGCTTCAAGTCCAGGAGGATGGTGGGAAATCAACCACAACTGAACAGAGTCAATGTACCAGGGCTTCTGAATCTGAGCAGAGTCAATGTGATAGAAGAAAGTCAACCACAACTGAATGATGGTGGAATTCTTAAAGAAGGGGAAACAAGAGGCTTATGGAAACACAGACACCTGAAGGCAAGATCCTTAATTTCGTGAAAGAAAACTCTTAAAAAGAGGATGACACAGGTGGAATACAAGAAACATTTCAAAGTTCAAAAAATACTGGAGATGTTAAGGGACAATGTGGGGGAAATCAAAGAAGGCAATGCCAAAGGAAAAAGGCAAAGTTTTGGAAGAAGAAACTAGGAATGTGATACGTGCAGATCTAGGAAATGTTGTGGCTTATGACTGGAAGGCAAATGCAGGTGGGATTTCAAGGTCAGAACCAATCATGCTTCAGAAACAGAAAGAAAAAATAAGAAATCCTAATCAGAGGAACTGAATGAAGATGAAGATCAGGAGTGGAGGTGGAGCAATCTACCTCCTAAAAAGACAGTAAGGTTTTCGTTTAATAAATTTAAATTGCCAAACAATAGGATGAATGAAGAAGAGCAGGATCAGACTTAGGAGCAGAATCAGGCCAAAAGGAGGAACATAATCTTTGCAAGAAGAGTACTCCCTAACAAAGCGAGGCAACTGGAGGATACATCAGCAATAACAACAAACAGTGAAGGAGATGAAAACATTGAAGGTTTTGCGGGAACTGTACCAAAAATTCCCTGAAGATCCATAGGAGTATTATCGTGGAATTGTAGAGGATTTAACAAAGCCTCTAAAAAGAAGAAGATCAACCAGTTGGTGATACAGAAGAAGCTTGACATACTTTGTTTTCTGAAAACAGTGTCACTGTAAAAAAGCTTGGAGATGTGGAAGGATAATTCAATGTATAATAGGGCCGATTATGTTGATCCAATAGGAAGGTCTGGGGGTTTAGCAATATTTTGGTGTAGTAATCTGGATATTTCAGCTATGTCTAAATCAAGGAACTTTGTTAGTTTTTAGTGTCAAACACCTACCAGTCCAAATGGTGTCTAGGTCTAGTTTATGCTCGTTCAAATGTGTCGGGTAGACAATCTGTTTGGAAGTGTTTAAGTGACTTTTGATGTTACTCTCAGTATCTATTAGCTATATTAGGAGATTTTAATCACGTTTTATCTCAAAGAGATAAAAAGAGGTGGCAATCCTGTCCCTTAACTCAAAACTGGACTTCATAAGATAATCCCTGAAGCAAAGGTCTTTAATCTACCAATCACATGCTTAGATCATGCACCATTGCTTCTTGATTTGTCTCCCAGGAAATATATCACAAAGAATACCATCAGATATTACAGAGAATTCAGCAAGGATCAAGGATGTATGATAACAATATTGAAATTGAACACATTTCACTCAGACTCAAGGATCTCTACCAACAACAGTCCGATTATTGGAAACAGAGATAAAAAAAATCGCATGGATGAAGTTTCTGGGACGGTGTTTTATCACAAGTGGGCAACAAAAAGGAGAAACGTCAACATGGTTCAAGGATTATATGATAACTCAAGGCAGTGGATGGCCAAGCAGAAATGATCTTCAATATTATTACGGAGCATGTTAAGTCTGCTTTCACAATACCAAAATGGCATCCACCTCGCATGCATGAGAAATAGATTAAGATAGATACATGCAGAGTAATAGTAGAGGTTTAAATCGGCAACAAACTCAAGGCATCGTTTGTTGTGAGAAGTGTATCTTGTTAGGTATCACACTGAGCAGTGCCAAAAAGCATAATTAAAACCTGCAGTTGCTAACTGTTAAGCATATACTAAGTAAAGTTTATGTGCCAAAGGCAGGGAAGGGGATCCGTAAAAGTGAAAAAGATGATGGAAGAAAGGGTAAGGAACCCGAAGCTTATGATGATAAAGGGTTAGCCAGTGGAGGATGTGAAGTTGCAGCAAGAAAAATGGATAATGAGGGGTACATGTGAGTAAGTTCTTCTAGTAAAGTAGGGTAAGGGTAAAGAGCAAGTGAAGTTTTACTTGAAAGAAGGAATGAGAGGAATTCGGAGGGGGGGTGTTAATTGTATTTCAGGTTATAATTTGTTGGCCGATCCACCTGATGATGAGGGACAATTTGTTCACATGGAGCAATAGAGGTGTAAATTATAGAGAAAAACATTTTAAAAAATGTAGGGATTTTGTTTTAAAGAATCAAGTGGTGGTGGTAGGGATTTTGGAAACTAAATTACATCTGGAGAAAGAGCAGGAGGTCTGGAAAAACATAGATATATGCAAGCATGAGTAGTGTATAGACTTTAGTATATGGGCTAAACAATATCGAAGGCGGAAAGAAGCTATGACAACAATTGTTGAAGCTGGATCATGATAGTGAAACTCCCTGGCTAATGATAAGGGATTTGAGATGGATGGTATGTAAATTGGGTTGAAACAGTATTCCTCCTATGGAAACGGAGGAATTTTAAGAAATGGTTGCCATAATGGAACACAACTTGAACTAAAAACCATGGGATTTTTTAAGACTATATAGTCATTATGTAGCCTAAGATCCAGAACAAAATAAAGACTATATGGAGAAGCAGGAAGGAAGGCAATTTGAAGGATGTTTATCAGAATTTGGAAAGGCTGAAAGACCTTTCGCAGATCTAACCATGAAATAATTTTATAAGGTGGAAAAAAAAAGAAACAATAGAAAGATGTGAATGGTGTATTGCAAGTGCATAAATGTATAAGGATCCGGGTTCAACAGAGAAACAAGAAATTGAAATGGCTCAAGGAATTTTAGCAGAAAAATAGGGCTAGCTGAGTATAAATACTTGCAACAGGTGGCTAAATCCAATGGAAAAAATATGGGGACATGCCAACAAATTTATTTTATGCTAAACTTAAAGAAAGACGGTATTCTAATCAGGTAATTTGTCTAAATGATGGTGTTTTAAGGTTGGAGGGTCAAGAACTGGAAGAGCACTTGATATCACTATTCAGGAATCAACTAGGTGTGGCAAATATTATAATTGCCAATATAGACATGTGACAAGACGTCAGATGCATGTATTTTCCAAAGCATATGACATCTCTATTGTTATCTTTTGGTTGGTATATTAATAGCTAGATTTAGGTAGGTTTACATCATAAGGGGTTTAGATTACCATTTTTGGTTTTTGTATCTAAATCCTTCATTTATGTAGCTTATTTTAGGTCTAATAGATTTTAGGCCCTTACGATCATCTAGACCCTTTTTGTGAGTTGGATTTGTAGATCGTTCTTAGGCACTTCAGATATATTTTAGAAGGCCATTTTCAAGGATTGTTGAACATTGAAGACCACGAGTCTAAACGTGGTAGTAGATAGTTGCAGCAAAGAAAGAAGCAAGTTCAAAAAAATTTGAAGAATGACACGAGCCGTTTAACTCAGCACGGCCCGTTCCATAGCTCATGCCAAGGGAACGAGGCCAAGGATACATGTCATGCCATCTAGCACGGCTCGTGCTCAAAAGATGAAAAAAACAAAAGGCCATACAATGGGCCATGCACTTTGGCACGAACTGTGTCATCAGAAGCCAAGGAACGATGCTCCAGAAAATTTGGCACGACCCGTGCCATCAGAAGCTAGGGAACAAAGATCCAGACAATGAGTTGTGTACTTTGGAATGGTCCATGCCATCTAGCACGGCTCGTGCTCAAGAGATGAAGAAAACAAAAGGCCGTACGATGGGCTATGCACTTTGGCACGCCCTGTGTCATAAGAAGCCAAGGAACGATGCTCCAGACAATTTGTCACAACCCGTGCCATCAGAATCTAAGGAATGACGATTCAGACAATGGGCCATGTACTTTGGCATGGCCCGTGCCATCATAAAGGCGATAAACACCCTCCAGTCCACACCCTATGCCCCTTTTCACTGGTTGTATTGGCCGAAACGTGCACTATTGCACGAGGCGTGCCAGCGGGGTCTGCGTGGTTTCTAGGGTTTTCTCCCATTTATGAACCTTTTAAGGCCCAAAAATCATCTACTATATAAGCTAGCCTTAGTCTATTAGGGTTTAAGTTTGGTCATTATTGTAGTTCCATTCTAGTAGGTAGGAAAATTGGAAGATTTCTCCCTTTTTCATTTATTTCTCTTGTTCTAGCCTCATGGCATTAAGTCCAATGATTGCTTTAGATTTGATGTCTCTAGAGTAGTTATTATCTTGGGGTAGTATTTGTATTCATGACATGGTTTATGATTTTGTGACATTTTAGATTACCCAATTTCCTATGTCCTATGAAAGTTTGTGTATGATTTGTATTTTCCATTCTTGTATGATTTATGCCATGACAGGCTTTATGATGAATCCATAGTTCTATGGATAGTATAATATCGTGATAGGCTAAAATTCTCTCTCATGAGTGTTATATTAGGGCTATTGTAGACTTTAGAGTACTAGGGAGATGAGTACATTCATGATACCTTGAGAGTACCGACCCGATCATTGGACTCTAATTCTAATTGGCTAGTTGTGTGAGTGAATGCATGTTAGGGGCTCTAGACTAATTCCTAAGGAGGAGAAATCCTTGGCTTACCCCGATCGATAAGCATTATAGTTTGTACAGACTAGGGTCTTGGCAACCCTAAAGTTATCACAAGATGCCAATTCCTTGGCCTTTCTAGGCCTAGGATTGGTATCCATAGTGGACTGTTCGGGATGTATTAGACTAACACTCGTATCACAAAGTGTTGTGTGTGAGGGCTTAAGTACTTTTGAAGAGGCTTATTGGCATTGGAAGTGAGGTTAAGGGGATAAAACGGAGTCGAAAGGATTAGAGCGCATCCCTAATTACGGAGGCAGTGACATGGCTTTTTAAGGAGCATAACCTTTGTGTGACAGATATTAGGAATTCCCGACCATCTTCACACTATGTGACATAGGCATTAAAATAGGTTTATATGGTTATGTTTGATAGAATCCATTATCAAATTCATTAAATCGGCCATGTTACACGAATACCCCTAAGACTAGTTAATCATAGTTTACTTCTTGTTGCTTTCTTGCTTAGTAGTTTGTTAGACACAACATCCCCCCCCCCCCCCATTTTTTTTATTTAAAGCACTAGCTATTCCCCAAAAAATGGGGTGACGCCCGATTGTGGGTTATATCGAGCTAACTCTAAAATTATAGTATCTCTATGGATGACCCCAGACTTGCGATTAGCTACTTTATTGTAGTTAGAAGTGAGTACGGGAGAAACTTTTAAATTCTATTTTAACACTTAGAGTCCACGGGTAATTTTTCCCGTTGTAGACAATCCCGCAGGTGTGGTTCAACATAGATGCAACCTAAGGAGGAGAGGTTTTAAGCTTGCAGCAGCAAATGAAACTGAATGAAGAAGTGACAGGATCAAATCTGAAAGATCTGAAAGGTACACAATCTAGTAAGAGTCATGGTTTTGATGGTTATAGTTGTAAGTTTTTCAAACATGTTTGGGTGGTAATTGGTGATGATTTTATCAGTGCCATCAAAGGTTTCTTTGTTGGGGAAGAACTACCAATAATATTCAGAGCAGGGGAAGAACTACCAATAATATTCAGAGCAGTGATGGCACTCATACCTAAAAATAGTCATTCTCGATCTGGTGCTGATCTATGACCAATATCATGTTGCTCAGTGCCTTATAAGTTCATAACGAAGATTTTATGTGCAAGACTGAGAGAGTTTCTATCAAATCTTATCAATATGAATCAAGGAGTTTTTGTGAGAGGCAAACACATTGCCCACAACATCCTACTTGCTCAAGAAAAAGGATTTGTTGTGGATAATGTGGAAACATGCATACTACTTGAAGGAAAAGTCATTTGAAAAGAAACATGCATACTACTTGAAGGAAAAGTCATTTGAAAAGCATTAAGCTCAACAAGCACACGGTTGGATTTGGAAATGTTTGAATAGTTCGAAGACTAGAATAAAAGGCCAGCTGCATAATTGTATTTAAGGTTAAGATAAATTCGGTATCACTAAGGCACATATTATATTGAAGGGAGGAGCAATGGATTTAATGGAAAAAGTGATTTAGAGTTCAAAGTCATCACCTAAGCATGGTTTTTTCTTATGAATGTTGCTGAAGGAGAAACTTTTCACCGTGGATAGATTACGTCTTTCAATATTATAAACTCTCAGCAGCTGTGTAGTCTCTGTGGAGTGAAACTGGAAACTGAAGTTCGTGTCTTCACTCAGTGCTGTTATGGAAGAGGAGTCATTTAAGAACTTGATCTGCCTAGAGTGCAGAATCTGTGGGATTTGAAGAAGAGGCTGATGGTTATGTTGTTGAGAGGCAGAAGAGCATACTCATATTGTATATTGCTGCTCTTTACCACCTCTGGGAAGAGAGAAATGTTAGAACCTTTCGAAACAAAAGGCATGTATTGGAGGAGTTGAGGAAAAAGACAGCTGATGGGGGTTATGTTTTGACAGTAAGGGATTTAGTTTAAATTGTGCTAATGACGGGTTCATGAAGGCTAAGGCGCATGAGAATTGGGATTATAAAAGATTATTTATCCACTGTTTAGGGTTGTTTTCCATAATTTCCCAAAAACAGTGGCATTTGATTAAGTCAGTCTAACCAGAAATGTACACCTTCTTGGCATTTCTCCATGGCATTTGATTATGTAATAGGCATAAAGTGAGGGACTATAATGTGATTATTGTTTGATTGATTTGATGAAAATTATTTACAATAAAAAAATATTTGCATGATAATCTTACAACACGCTTTTGAAAATACTAGAGGCTTTTTAAAGATAAACCAAAATATAAGTAAAAGTCATTTATTAGTCGACTAACGGCAGACCAGTTATAAAAAATATCATTTCAATATATTTTAGAGGCAAATTAAAATTATTTATGCACAACAATCCATTTTTTTATGTTATATGAACCCCGTTATAAAAAATAAAAACAAACATCAAATCACCCTCACTAGTGGAGACATGAATGATTAAAGGCGAATCTGTCAAACTAGAGAAGACACCTTTTAGGTTTCTGGCGATTTTGTCGAATTAAAGGTGATTCTGGTTTCATCTTTGAGGCTGTTAAACAATTGCCTTTAATTGGGTCCGACTTCAGTTTCGAATAAGGAACCTGTATCGAGGATTGTAAAAAAAACCTCCGGAAACCGAGAGGTTTCTGTCAGCCTGAAGCATAGAGGCGACGAACAACAAACAACCAACATCATCACTCACACCAAACAAACCAAAAATAACAATCTCATAGCATTTTCCACAACACAATATTAATCTCAAACATTTAAATCAAACTAACTCTAGAAACCTAAAAATAAAAATCAAACCCAGATCTGTAGGTAGCAAGCTATCGAAGGAGAAGCCTAAGATAAGCGGTGGCACGGGAGGAAAGTGGTGGCACCGCTAGGGATCGGTGAAGTAGAAAACGAGAGGAGAAGAGGGCAGTGGGGGCTGATTGTAGTGTGAAGACGGAGAACCACTGCAAGAGAAGAGCGCAAGAGACGACGCCAGTAATAGCAAGCGGTTGCGTTGCTCGGCGCCGCTGAGAAGTGGAGGCGAGGTGAGCTGAGGGAGGTGAAGGGCGCAGTTGTACAAATAAATCTAAGGAAACAGTGGAGAAATCAAGTAATTAAACCCTACTTGTGTGAAATGTTTGGGCAAGAATTGGTCCAAATAATATGAAACTCATTAAATGTGGTTCTTGTGTAGAATCGTCTTTAATTAATGTCCATTAAATGCGGAACTATCTTTAATCGGGTATGAACCTCCTTTAATCAGTGTCTATTAAAGGCGGTTCCTCAAGAACTGTCTTTAATCAAATTTTAACTGTCGTTAAAATGACAGGGACTCGAAAGACATAAGTTCCAAATTCAGAACCTTCAATTAAAGGCGGCTCTTCATAATTTTGACGGGACCGCATTATATCACTATCTTTAATAGATGTTTTTCCACTATTACCTGTTCAAATCAAGTATGATTTTTTATAATTGTATAAAATTCTTTTGTTTCTTCATGACTTCTAAAGAGTTAAAAAATTCAAAACTTTGATCATCTTTTTACATATAATAAAGAAAAAAGTGAAAGTTATAAAAAAAAAGTTACTATCATATGAAACGAAATCACTAAAATTAAGAAATTTCCAACATAACTTTAAAGTGAAAGTTAGCATTATCCAATGAGATATTCTTATTTTTATATTTAAGAAAAAAGAGAAGAGATGGTCTCCTGTGAGGCAGACTAAACTTTAGGCAGGACCTTTATACAATTTTAGCTATATTTTAGCTCTAGAAACCAATCTCTAATAATTTTACAGGGACCTATCTCTAATGATTTTATAGGGAGCTATCGCTAATACTTTTCAGGGGCTTTTTTGTCCAATTTTCCCCATCATTTCCCGCCATCTACAGCCTGCAAAAAAATTGAAAATTTCGGAAAATATTTTTAAAATGCAAAAATTAATATGATTATCGAACAGAAAATTATAAATATCAGCAAAAAATAACAGAACATCAACGAAAAAGCATAAAATATCAATTAAAAATTTGGAGCAAAAAATATATTTTAAAAAACGAATGAAACAACAAAACATATATTAAAAATCAAATAAAAATTGACAAAAAATGAAAAAACGTCGACTACAACTAATAAAATATCAACTAAAAATTATTAAACATTAACAAAGCTTCAATTATCATTTTTTTTAAAAACTACAAACATCAACCAATATCAACCCAAAGCTAAAAATATCAATTTCTATCACCTAAACTTCACCAAAAATTGAAAAAGTCAACATAAGAATAAAAACACTAAAAAAATAAGCCATGTCACCAAAAAATGTTACAAACATCAACTCATATCACCTAAAACTCACCTAGAAAATGAAAAAAATATCAACATGGGAGAAAAAATATACATATATCAACAATTTTTTTCAAAAAAAATAAAACTACAAATATCAACTTATATCACCCAAAAACTACACACATCAACTCCTACCACTTAAAACCCATCCAGAAAACATCAATATGAGAAAAAAAGACACTTCAAACATCAACTCCTATCACTCAAACCTCACCCAGAAAGTGAAAACCATTAACAAAGAAAATAAAAACTACAACATCAACCTATATCATCAAAAAATCTGCAAACATCAACTCATATAACCAGTGGCGGAACCAGGAGCTCTGGAAAGGGGTGGTGTGGCGGACGACGGCTGGCGGGAAGTGACTTATTAACGGAGCGTCGGTCGGCTGTCGGCGGCGGAAGACTCGCGGATTTAGCAAGAAAATGGAGCTGAGGCCTAAGAAGGAGGACACTGGAGGTCTGGAGCTAGACACGGCTGCTGCTTGCTTTGCTGGGTTATAGTTAGGGTTTAACATTGAATTGGGCCAATTGGGCTGAACCCAATCGGCCCTTATTTTTTTGGCTGATAACACATCAAAACGACGTTGTTTTGATAAGTCAGGAAACAAAAAAAAACAAAACGATTTCGTCTTCTCCAGTCATCTTCCATGGCGAGAATCCAAGCTTCCGCGCTGAAACGAAGGGTGGCAGAACCCGGTGGCTTTCGGCGGTCCTAGCACTAATTTTCGGGCCGCCGGACCCTAGGGGTGGCGCCAGCACCCCCTCGCCACCCCCTGGTTCCGCCACTGCGGGCG
>JAULKM010123659.1:0-20528 GCA_032355605.1 Rubia tinctorum | reverse complement strand
ATGCATATATACATGTATATTGAATATAAAATAGGTAGCGCATCGGAACCGTGATGCACTCGCATCGCATGGCGCATGGCGCATCGCGCATTATTCTAATTTTGGGCCTTAGCGCATTTTAGCGCATCCCGCATTTTAAAACCAAGCTGCTCAACAAAGATTAGATTTTTTTTCCTTTCACTGTATTTGTGCTTTCTCCCACTACTTGTCTGCTGGTTGTTTGTTCCAGTTCTATCCCTGTGATCTTGTCCTTTATTATCATTTTTTTACATTTTTGTTTGATTCTTAAACTTGTCAATTGAGCTTTGCTGTCAATATTTGTAGGTTGGATGCAGCTGATCAAAGCGGTGGAGTTACTAGGTCCTCTGCTCTCTCCCTAGTCAATTGGTACCCATCTCCTTTTGCTTTTGTTGAAGTGTCTTTTCCCATTGAGGCAGAGGATACTGAACTTGTTCTCTCAGGGTCAATTTTGGTCACTCTAAACTTCAAATCGACAGGACTTCAACCACTCCCTCTATTTCAGAAAGAATTGGTCCAACGGATTGGAATGAAGCTCTGGATATTATAGCTTATGCATCGCCTGAGCAGGTTTGCATATATTGTGTACCAAAATTTATGGCTCTGACAGTCCTGGCTTCAAAAGGTTTTTCCTTAGTTTGAGCTCATGTATATATTCTCTGTTTTTACATTATATAATTCTGGGGTTTGTGATGGAACAATGAATTGTATAGCACACAAGTGGGATTTGGACACTACAATTGTAAGACATAATCTCTTGCGAGTGCGGGCAAAATATTTTTGTGGTCATTAATGTTTAAATTTCCAAAGCAAAACATTAATGGTTGCTGTTAAATGTTACAAATGTGAACATCTCGGTTGTTGTAGAGGTATAAGCTGGAAGGAAGATGAAATCCCTTGTGTGTTGCTAGAACTAGGAATTTCGCTATACAGGAGTAGTGGGGGTTTTATCAAAATCCCTACCTCTTCTGAGATATTAATTGATGTGATAATTGTTTGAATATAGTCTATTGAAAATTCTGCTAGTTCTCTACCAAGTCTGTATAGTTGTTTATGTTATTCTTTTTCATCTTTGTTTCATGACTCCACACATATCATTATCCGACTGTGGTCTTGGGTTGCAGTCTATTGAAGGAATGAAAGTTGTCTGTCACGACGTTGCCATGGCAACTAATGAGCCTGAAGGGAGTGTTATATATGGCATTGTTAAGGATGCAGATAAACTTGTTTCTTGCTTATCTAATAAGGTAAAACAATTAATACACATTTCTTGTTGGTTCAAGTCTTCACATTTCTGTAAAGTGCTCTTATAGACTTATAGTTCAAGGCTACAGGTGGCTAAGAAATTTAATTTTAGTCTGATGGGTGCCTCTTCAAGATCTTGTATATACGTCCTCAACACACTCATGGAGGTTGGCTAAGGTTCCCTTTATGTTTCTTGATTGATGATTGTGATATTGGTACTAGTAATCAGATTTGTGGTAGTTATTTAGAGTTCCTTGTCAGTATCTTATGGTTTGACCAGTCAAGTCATCAGTCAATTTGATATGTTAATTTATTGTGCTTTGTATAGACATTTCAAAACAAAAGACTTGCACATGGTGTGGAAGGGGATACTCTTGACAGCCTAATTACTGAGCTTTTGTTGTGGCTCTTGGATGAAAGAGTTCCTCCGATGGATGATGGCAGTCAACTTTTGAAAGCCTTGAATGTATTGATGCGGAAAATATTGGTAGGTTAAAACAGTCTTCATTTTCACGCATTACATAATCGTTGGTTAATATGACAATCTGTTTATTTCATTCCTTTGTCTAACAAGTGGTCATGCTCCTAGGATAATGCTAATCTTACATCGTCCTTTGTTGTGCTCATAAGTCTCCTGCGACCTTTTGACCCTGCAAGGTGGCCGTCGCCTCCTGTAAATGAATCTCTTGCCATGAGAAATCAGAAATTCTCAGATCTGGTTGTTAGATGTCTGATCAAACTCACTGAGGTGATGGATTCTACATTTTCTCCTGATCTTTCTTCTATCAATATGAAATGGTTAGCCTATAGTTCTGTGGCAAAGGCAGGGAATATGGACTGGCCTGTTTGAGCTAATGGTTTGGAGTTATGTTTATCTAACCATTCTGTAATAACCAGTAGTGATACTTACTGCACATTTTGTTTGCGGAACTATGATAGTAACTGCACCCTTTTCATCTCAAGAAGTATGAAGCTCTTTTGTTGAAGAAAGTAATGAAACTAAGCATATTCTCGTTCACTTCATGCAGGATTTACAAAGTACCATTCGTTACACGTATACCTTCAAGAATTAGGGATGGAAGAAATACGGAGGAGGTAGAGGCTGGAGTTTTTCCATAATGAATACTATGGTGAATTTGATGTGCGATTAGATTACATCGATTCACTAATTTGAAATTGATTTTTGGTTTAACTTTCTATTCTTTTTACTCTTTTCAACACAAGGGCTGGAGCTGATGACAAACCTTTGTGCATGGTTAAAACTGTCCTAGATGAACTTGTCAAGCTTTGTGGGAGTGACATTAAGGGGCATCTTTCCATGGACCTCACAGATAACGAGCCGCCACCAATTATACTTGCTTATATAGATCTTAATCTTCAGGTACTTGGAGAATTATTATCATCTTAATAATATTATGATATGTTACATTAGAACTGTTGCTTCTTTTTTAATAAATGTTGTTTGATAATTTTAATTGGTAATAGTGTCATTGGATGGTTGCTAGACCTTGGCGGCAGCCAGAATGCTATCTCCATCCGGTCCAGTGGGACAAACTCATCGTTGGGCAGACTCCACAGCAAACAATCCTGCCCCTGCGACCCACTCTGCTGATGCATAGTTGAAAGTAATGTGATTTTTTCCCCAGGATACTTGGAATTTGGTCTTGATCTTAGTTTCTTGATGATTGATGCTAATCTATCTTGTCAAATGACATAGTTAACAGTGGGGTATGTTAATATAATTAACTAATACGGTTCTTTAAAGTTGAATGTAACCATCATTGTGGACTTTTTATTCACGCCATTATGGTGGATAATCTCACTCAGTACCGTTACGGACACTTCTATTCCTGTTTTTGTGTTTTAATGTTCCTTGAAGATTTACCGGATTTTCTAAATAATTTTTTATGTAATCCTGTGAAATTTCTTCATTGTATTTCTTTCAACAGCAAGAACTGGCACCAATATTTAAGAGAATTGGGGACAAGCAGACCTGCACAGTTGATCTGTCTGAACTGTACAAGATCACACAGTTACATCCAAAGGAAGGTTAAATACACTCAACTACATAAAAGCTCATGCACAGAACCACTACTCAGAGTTGACTTTTGGCTGGATGTACGATTACTAGGTTGATATATTCGCTCAAATGCAAAATGCCAACGAAGCATTTCGAAATTATATTGGAGAGGGTTTAGCACAGGCAAGTTGAATCTTTTCTAATGAAGCAGATGTGCATCCGAATCTTACAATATTTAGCTGGCTAATGAATCATGTGTAAAACTCGACTTGCAGATGGGGAAAACTGCTGCTGCTGGAAGGACTCGTTCGAGTGTATCCTTGTCAACTCCTCCTGCAGCTCCGCTGCTAAATCAATGAACATAAAACTGGAGCCTACAAATTTCAGTTTACCATCATCCTATGCCGAAGGTGATCAGACTGGTAATCCGGCAGAACTGAGGCAGCAATATGGAGGTGTAGTTCTCGCAACTTTATTCCATTTGCAATTTTCAGAAATGAAACACTTGGCTTATATGTTGTGATGATAACTGCAGTTACAACGGGGGAGCCTTAGACACGATAAGGGAAAGGATGAAGAACATGCAATTGACAGCATTAAATGGCAACTTAAGCCACGGTGTCAGTGACGTTGCTAGTACTGAACATTCCATTCAAGGTGGCGTTCCTCCCATGGATGAGAGGGCATTGTCAGGGCTTCAAGCGCGAATGGAGAGGCTAAAAAGTGGACCAATGGAACCATGAAGAAAGAGAGCAAATGACTGATGAAAGAGGCTAAAGATAAGAGATTGGTTGGTTCGTGAAAATAATCCCGTTGGTGCCATTGTTAATTTGAATTGCATGTTGAAGCCCGAAAAATCATATAAACTAGATTACATTTGAACATCAGATGATGTAAGTTCAATTTCTGATTAGCATCCGATGGCCAATTCTACCTGCATTCATATGGAATCAGTCTCACCTTTATTCTCTCCCTTTAGAATTTCTAGTAAATGCGTCAGGTAAACAACCTTCATATAGTTGGATCTCTGGTAATTCGAAGACTATTGTATTGGAAACCATTCCATCAGCTATAGGTTGAAGTTTCAAGCCACCTCTTGTGTATTCTAAATAATTTTGAGTATAGTGCAACTCGAGGAAGAATTGAGTAAAGTGATGATAATTGTCTGTTTCATATGCTTACATTACAATAAGTCACATTTGAAACAAACCAAAATTGCTATCCACGGGTCATCGAGTGTTGAAATTCTCACATCGGTTTCTTAGACACTACATGAGTAACTATAAGGTTTTGGGTCATTCTACTTGATACCAATAGGTTTTAAAATTAAGTGGAGGAGAAGTAATCAGTTTCTCGTGGACGTGTTTGTAGATGGCCGAAGGCAAGGACTGCTGTTAAGAGATTTCACTCTAAATCTTCAAAAACAATTGACGAGTTGATGAGAAGGGTGGAGAATTTTAGCATGGTAGATCTAGTAGATATGAGGAGGAAAGAAGCGCAGGCAGGTTCGTAATAACGAAGGAGTGAAATAGGTTGAGACAGATTCAAGAAGAGAGTAGAGCATATCAGCTCTAACAGACTAAAGTTTGATAAGAAGTTTACGCCTCTTAATAAGACTCCAAGCGAGGTCATGCCTCTGATAGCAGCAAAGGACATCCTAGGGCTGACGAGAAAGATAAAATATGGTCCTCTAACGAGGTGCATGTCGCAATTTTGTGATTACTATGATTGTCATGGTCACGACACAAATGATTGCATAAACTTGAAGCAGACCATCGAGAATTGTTCAGAGTGGGCAACTCACATACTTAGCAAAGGACGCGAGGGCCCACAATAGATCTACGCACCAAGGCAGGTTCGGAGGGGGCGGCCGAGAATAAGGGTTCTCGGGGCCGCAGGAATGTCGATGTATACACCGTGTTTAGTGTGGAGTATCACTTTGTGTGAGCCATGTGAGAGTCTCACCCCACCTTTGTACTAGACGCGTATGAGTCTCACCCCCTTTGTATGAGATACCATGAATGAAAGTGTGGTTGTCAAAAAAAGAAGAAAATAGGTGGAAAGAGACGAAACCAAAGAAGAATCACGTGAAGATTACCCTATAAGGTCTAAAGACCAATATCACACAAGTCTGACCATCCTAACGGTATTTTCAACGAGGTTAACATCAAACTCGCAGTCAGCGACGACACAAGTGGCGATTGGCTTCCTCCCACCTCAGCCCTACCAGAAATTTAGGCCTAAAACACATCTAACACACTTTCTTTTTCCAACCCATCCCTAAAACCCGTCCCTACTCCGCGTGTAGCTTCGTTGTCCAAAAAATATCCCTTGTGATTGGTTGTAGTCACAGCAGTCTCGTGATGGTCGCGGTGGAGAGACGACTATCTTCGGTGGATGACTTTGTCATTAGTGTTGATGGGTTGTGGGCAGCAGTCAAAACAGGTCATGTTGTGGGCTCTCCACTGAAAAATAGTAAAATAGGTCTTTCTGTAGTAGTACGAGTTCATCGAACGGAATTTCTGGTGTACAACGGAGTTCTCACTGGCTTGTAGAATCACATCTGCAGCGGGTGGAGGGCAATGCTCCTTAGGCGATACATACTTCTGGGTTATAGAAGATTTGCGTTGTAGCATGAATTCCCTGGATGAAAGTAGGGTTTTGGGTTAATTTTATTTTAGTTGTTTGATGTTTTTATTTTCTAGGTTTGATGTTGGAGCTCTCGCGACTCCGGTGAGATTTGGGCTCTTCCATGCTGCTGATTGGAGAAATCTAACGACAACCTCCAAAAAGGTTCCTACTGGAACTGCAAAGTTGTAGCATCCCAGCGGGGATAAACCCGACCAATAATGAATAAACATGGAGGCATGCAGTATCAGTTTGCTTCAAATCAAAACGGACCTTCTCTCAGAACTTCCCAACAGGCACATTCCACCGATGATTTGAGAAATCCAACCACAACCTATTCAAAATTAAAGAGCTGCTGCAAACCGGTGAAGATGTAGATTGGAGGCGTGCATCGAGTAGCAGGACTGCTAATATGGCATGAGAACTCCATGACAGGTTCCTTTGTGGGAGACTCACCCCACCGTCTCTTAAGACTGACTCTCTCCTTCAGTAACAAACTTTCTTCTTTCTTAAGCCCTGCGAAACTCTGCAATATGAACACTCTAGTTAGGTTAATAGTCAATACCTTGTCAGTCCATCCACTATAAACAACATTAGAGTCTGTATCCTGCGTGACCGTCTTATCGTAAGGTCAATGACTTAAAATGTAGGGCACACAATGAGAGATCACATAAATTATGTTAGCAGGTACATAATGAATACTATAGGAAGGGGGGGGGGGGGAGGAGTGCTCAGAATGTCATAGACGAGCTTTATCAGATTGTTGCTGCCGAGGAAGACACTTTTTTTAGAGTCAAGCTGGATAATGAAGGAAAACTGATTGCACTCTTTTAGAGGGACTCGATGATGAAAGGAGATTACATGCTCTAGGGTGATGTGATTTTTTACACTACTTATCGTACAAAAAAGTATAGTCCCATTTGTGCTCCGATTGTCGGGATGAACAATCACTGGAACATTGCAATGTTAATTGGGGGGAGGGGGCTAGAAAATTAAGTCGATGTATGGAGGCACTCCCTCCGTTTTGGGACATATTTACTGTGTTCAATGATCATGTTTGACGAACAATATTTCCAACTACATACAACAATTTTGCATAAAATATTAATAATTAGAAAATATATGTTAAGATAAATCTATCACATGATGTTTATTATATTATTATAATAAAATATATTAATATATATTTGGGATCAAAGTTTAACATTTGGTGGGACGGGAGTGGGAGTGGGAGTAGGAGTAGGAGTAGGAGTAGATAGAAAGGAAGGGGCAGAAACGAAAGTTGGGCTGAAATAGTTTTGTAATGGGCTGGGAGAGAAGGCCAAGAGTGTTTAGTTTTGGTTCATTAATATAAATAACGAAACGTTCCATAGGAAAAAACCCTACTCGTAGCTTCTTCTTCCATACCCCCAACATGGATAACCCCCAAGCGCCCCAAATCCTAGATTCATCGGATGAAACCAGTCTCAAAAATCTGAACAGAGAGATCGAGTCTCTTAAATCTGCAATTGACTCACGTGAACAAGTATTCCATGGCCTGGATGGAAGATGTCAAGCATTGCTTCCCCTCGTCGGCGCTTTAAGGGAGGAGGTTGAGGGTCGTAGGGAACTGGTGCTTTTCATACCTTATGATATGGTTTGTTATTAATTTCTCTTTTAAAATTATTTTATGCTCATCAATTTTATTTGTAGTGATTAGTAGATTGTTCATTTTCAGAGAAAGTATACTATAAAAGGTCTCGCCCGATAAGAGACTCAGAGCATGATACGATTCCTTCCGAATACCGCAAGGCGGTGAGGGAGATCCTGAGGAAATGTAAGAATATTGAGAGGATAGAATATGATATCCTTGATTTCAAGGAGGTCATTGACGCAAATGTGGCATACATTGCCTCATTAAAGGATGTGGTATGAATCCTTCTCTTTTTAAATTACAATTCACGAACGAAATTCTTCTGCAAATCCCTTTGCGGGTAATAAAACCTAGAAACATGGTCTTCCTTGTTTGATCCCTGCTACTGTTTTAATTTCCTGAAGTGATTCATTTTTCACTATGACTTAGTTCAGTTTGTGCTGTGATCTGGCTCTACCCTGCCTCCTTTGATGTCTCAACAGATTTCTCCTTTAATACAACCATTTTTACCATGCTTACAAAATACTTGCCTTTGTTTTGTTTTCTTACTTTTATATTGTGATGAGGTTTTCGGGTTTTGTTTTATGAGTCTGTTTTTTTGTTCAATTAGAGGGACCGAATTTCTGAGGAAGCAAAGACGACGGTCGATGATGGTGCTGGTGCCTCTGAGGAGTAGATTTGTAGGGGGGGGGGGGGTGCTTAGTGATGATTTCTGTGAAGCGTTTATGTTTCTTTTGAGTTGAATTAGCGCGGTGGATACTTACCAACGATTTGGAACATGAGTAGTTCTTGTTTTAGTACAGTGATGCTTAACGTAGGATGGGTAGTCCTTGTGCTTTGTGGCGACAGTGGAGTCATGGAAGTAGTGCTTTCTGTTAGCCAGTGTTCTGTGTGTGTTGGAATTTTAATTGAATTCACCTGATCTAGTTGCTACTTGCTACAGCTCAGGTTCCCCCATTGTCCGCAAAATTGAATTCAGAATGGAAGTTTTAGTTCAAAGTTTTCCAACAATGGTTGGTGAGTGTTTTCCAACAATGGTCTTTTCAAATGGCCACAAACAAAGTGCATTGAAAGGACTGGTTAGTAACAAGTTGTGATCTTCACCTGTGTGTTCTTAACAATCAATCCAGGTCTCTTATATGTTGGTGATTTTCCCCTGCTTTTTAGGGTGGGTTGCAATGTAACATCCAACTTGAATTCTTGTGTCGTATGGTAAGATACGAGTTTCAGGCGCGGCAGTTGCTTCCTTTTGTAGTGTCTGCAAGTAAAAAAATGTTTAGGAGTTCTGACGCTTTAACATTGCTTAGTTATTTTCTGAATTTGGGTCATGAATAGAACAAAACCATTAACAATAAGTTTCAGGTTTCTTAAATTCAGAAAGGAACTTGAAATTTGCCATCCCCCAATTTTTTTAGAAACCGCCATCAAATTCCCACTTTCTGAACTATTTGCTTGATACGAAATGCTGTTTTAGCTTGTTAATGGAGCTTTTTTCATTTTGCTGTCTATTTACAATATTCTTCTACATTTTTTTTATCACGGTATTGGGCATATTTACGTTTCTTGCAAAAACGTTGTTGGACAACTCCAACTCTGTGTTAAAGACACCAAGTGGCATCAACTTCAATAAGTGAGTTTTAATTACCAATCGGGAATGATTGTTTTGGATCTCGAATTTGTAGCTAACAATCTGGAATCGTAAATGAATTTTTTTGGGTTTATGTTAGAAGGATGATGATAAATGTACATTTTACTTCGATTCACATTCACCAATTCATATCATTCTCTCTCTCTAAAGATTATTCTCTCAACTCCACCGCTCTCCGCGCTCACACGATCCTCTATCTTAATTGGGGGTCATCGGTGGCTCCAGCGGGGGTTGGTGGTTCCAGGTAGAGGGAGGCGTTTCCAAGCAATGGCAAACGACGGTATCCCGGAGGTACTCGGTGGAAGCGGCGTCTTCCCCAATTTCAGCCCTTCTGGAAATTTTGGCCTAGAGTACATCCAACATAATTTCCTTTTCAGCATATCCCTTAAATTTATTCCCACCCTATACACAACTTGTCATCCAACAAATATCCGTCGTGGTTGGCTGTAGCCACGTCAGCCTCGTGGTGGCTGCGTTGGAGAGACGATACAATTGCTGTCAGTAGTGGTGATAGGTTACGGGCTGTAGTCAAAATAGGTCATCATATGGCAGGTACATGGTCTGGTCCTCTGGGAAAAAAAGGAAAGTGGGTCTTTTTGCAGTAATATGTATTCGTCTAATGAAGTTTTAGCGCACAACGGAGCTCCCATCGGCTTGCAGCTGGGGCATTTCAAAAAAAAATCGAAAAACGATAACCGATCAAAACCGAACCGATATTTAATTCGGTATACCAGTTAATTGGTTAATCGGTTAATATCAGTTACGGTTATCCGGTTATGGCGGTTAATCTGTTCCTTTATCGATTTTATTATTTGGTAATCGGTCTAACCGAATAACCGACAAGAGATTTTGTAGTACATTAATTAATTAATTTCCACCAAAAATTAATTTATTAAACTTTTTGTCTTGATCACAAACCCAATAAGAAAACTTTAAATTACTAAACCAAATTAAGTTATTCTTTAAACTCTATATTATTAGCCTATATATTTTTAAATAATAATTATGCCCAAAGCAAATAATTGTGCAAACAAAAGTCGATGTAGTTTATAATTGTGCCCAACACTAATAATTATCGATTGGGATAAAATTTCAATATTAATTGAAAAAATTATTCAACTCTTAAGCAACACAAATATCTAATTCTTAAAAATTTTACCTTTTATTCTACGGTTTGCGGCTCTAACTATAAATCAAAATAAATATGGATTTATATTTTAATTGTAAATGAATTATAGATGGTAACCGATGGTAACCGGTGATAACCGACAATCAACTGTAACCGATACAAAACGAATCGGTAAAATCGACAATATTATCGGTCAGTTATTTGGTTTCTTATAAAATTTTATAAACCGATAGAAATCGAAATCGATTAACCGCCTAACCGACAAATCGACCGGTCGCTGCACCACATTTGTAACAGGTTTGGAGGCAATGCTTCTTAGATGATACATACTTCTGGCTTATTAAAGAGTTGCACCGTAGCATAACTTCCCTGGATGAAAGAAGGATTTTTATAGGTTAACTTATTTTAGTTGTCTTTATAGTTTTATTGCTAGGTTGTTATTGGTGCTCTCGCGGCTCTAGCGATATTTGAATTACATCTCGCCGCGCTGATTGGAGAAATCCAGCGACAACCCGGTGTGAATAAATCTAGCCAACACTAACTAAAGATGGAGACATGCAGTACAGACCGCTTCAAAACAAAATGGATCTGCCCTCGAAACTCTTTCAACAGACACTCCTCATCGCTGATTGGAGAAATCCAGCTGCAACCTCTTCAAACTATAGAGTTGTCGCAACCCAATGAAGACAAAGATTGGAGGTGTGGGTCGAGTAACAAATTGCCAATATGGTATATGAACCTAATGATAGATCCATTTGTGGGAGATTCACCCTACAAATGTCTCTTTATTTCAAGAAAGTCTAGTCGGGGGGCATCCTGGCCGAGTGGCAGAAGACGCGAAACAGAATGACTGAGGGTTCGACATGAAGGAGGCGACACAAAATTTCAAAGCCCAAATGGACACGAACAGAGTTAAGAGAGAGATCAGTTAGCCCCAATTCGTAGAAGGCCAAGACGACCTGGAAGAAATCGGAGAGAGGGAAACAAAGACAACAATTTTCAAGGGTCTCAAGGTAGACGACGACAATGCCAGCAGGCACGTCTAGCACCGTCTGACTGACATCAAGTAGCAGAATGTGATCGCAGATATCATGAAAGATTATTTCCTGAGCGTTGAAAGCAGACTGAATAATGGCGAAAGCCGCTCTGAACTCAGGGTTAGTTGTGTCATAATAGGAGTCAGCCTTCGAAGGACCAACAATAGAAACCATCGTAAATGGAAGAATGAAACAAAAGGAGAGAAAAAGAAGGTTCAAGAAGCAGAGAGGGTACCTGAATAAGGATTAGGGTCCGCCGGGAAAGCAAACCAAAAATGGAAATGGTGGCGAGAGCAGACGGAAGCAGGAGGGGAAGACTTAGAGAAAGAGTGACAGCAAAGATGAGGCATTGAGGTAAGAAAGTATAAGGAGGAACCAACAAAACCAAAGAAGAATCACACGAAGATAACCCTATAAGGTCTAAAGACTAATATCACTCTCAAGTCTGAACCATCCTAACGGTATTTCCGACGAGGTTAACATCAAACCGGTGGTCAGCAGCGGCACAAGTGGCGATTGGCTTCCCTCCACCTCAACCCTACCCGAAATTTATGCCTAAAACACACCCAACACACTTTCTTTTTCCAACTCATCCCTAAAACCTATCCCTACTCCCTGTGTAACTTTCTTGTCTAATAAATATCCCTCGTGATTGGCTGTAGTCATAGCAGTCTCGTGGTGGTCGCGGTGGAGAGACAACGATCTTCGGTGGATGACTTTTTCATTAGTGTTGATGGGTTGTGTGCATCAGTAAAAAAAGGGTCATGTTGTGGCCTCGCCGTGGTCTGGCCCACTGAAAATAGTAAAATAGGTCTTTCTGTAAAAATATGAGTTCATAGAATAGAATTTCTGGTGTACAATGGAGTTCTCACTGGCTTGTAAAATCACATCTGCAGCGTGTGGATGGCAATGCTCCTTAGGCGATACATACTTTTGTGTTATAGAAGATTTGCGTTGTAGCATGAATTCCCTGGATGAAAGTAGGGTGTTGGGTTAATTTTATCTTAATTGTTTGATGTTTTTATTTTCTAGGTCTGATGTTGGTGCTCCCGCGACCCCGGTGAGATTTGGGCTCTTCCATGCCGATGATTGGAGAAATCTAGCGACAACCTCCAAAAATGTTCCTACTGGAACTACAGAGTAGTAGCATCCCAGTAGGGATCAACCCGACCAATAATGAATAAACATGGAGGAATGCAGTATCAGTCTACTTCAAATCAAAATGGACCTTTTCTCAGAACTTCCCAACAGGCACATTTCACCGATGATTTGAGAAATCCAACCACAACCTATTCAAAATTAAAGAGCTGTTGCAAACCGGTGAAGATGTAGATTGGAGGCGCGCGCCGAGTAGCAGGATTGCTAATATGGCATGAGAACTTCATGACAGAACCTTTGTGGGAGGCTCACCCCACAATCTCTGAACCAAAGAATGTGTTCTAGAAAGTGTTATCAAGATTACTTATTGTTGTTAGCTAGGGGTTGTGCGGTTTAAACTTAGCTAAATATGTAATGATCTTACAATTTAATGAGAATGAGATCACTTCGACCAATGAAAAAAACTTCCCTGCAACATATTTACCTAACCTCATTTCTCCACAAAATTTGACTCAATTAAAAACACTTCCGACTTTCCTACACCTGCAACGACGATGAAATATTGACGGCGTCTGTATAGCCCCCCTCCCTTGCTGCGAAATCCGCTGTCGACAAACCCCCTCTACGTCTTCTTCCCGATCACCCTCTCCGACGGGTTCCATCGCAATTCTTACACAATTATTTTATTTAGGTAATTTCTCTTGTAATTTCATATGGGTTTGGTGTATATTTGTTGGATTTGTTGAATATTGGTCCACTCACGGTGGCGCAGGTAAATGACACCTGCTCCTCGTCGCAGTAGTCTCATTTTGACAGCTTTTTTATCATTTTACATTTTCACATGGTGCTGATTCTTTTTGTCTTCCTTGCATATATGTTGTTGGCTGACATGCTAGGTGACTTGTCCCGTTTGTCGCGGCACGCCGTCTCATCTCATCCTCCTGCTCGACAGGTTGGCGACGCGGAATAGGAGGTTAACCGTCATGACCATGCCATCACTGTGTCTGAGGACACAGATCGCCTGAAGCGCAAACGCAGCCTTGGGGTAGAGACTCCTGTAGAGTCCTCTTTAGAGAGCGTTCCTGAAACTCCTCCCACAAGTCTTGCGCCTTCTACGTTGCCAACATCTCAACATGCCGTCACTTGTATTTGTGCATCCTCTACCGTTGGCCACGCCGCTCTCTGGTCCTCAATCACCGGTTGCTCCTCCTCCGAGTCTCACTCCTCTCCCCCTTGAGCCTCAAGTTCCCGTGCACTCGGGGACAGTGAGCTTTTTCTCGGCCTTTCCGCTCATGTTAATTTTATGACTTAGGTCATACATTTAGGCTGAAAGTGCCAATATAACACTGCAAAACGAAAAAGTGCCACAATAACCTTAACTTTATGAGAGAAAAAAGTGCAGTTATAACCTTTTGCCACTATTCCGGCATCGACTCATTATTTTGGGTGTTGGATAGAGTTGAAAAGACAAAAATACCCTTGCCCTCGTAAGCTGAAAATAAATTTTTTTCTCTTTTTAAATTTTTTTACTTTTTTTTAATCCAGGGGTAAAATCATCATTTTCTTAAATTCCAACCAAATCTCTCGTTGACAATTGAAGTCAATGACGCCCAAGGTTAGATTGGCACATACGGAGTACATAATAAAGATATGGTTATTTTTGACACATTCTCGTTTTGCCAGGGTTATATTGATACTTTCAGTCTAAATTTAGGAGCATTTTAGCATTTTTTCTAACATATATTTGAATGTGAAAATATTAAAAAATATAATATTAAAAATATTTGCAAAATTTCAAAATTTAGCACTTCCTCTGTCTCTGCATAAAACTGCACAGAATCTTTTTCAAGGTTTTCAAGAAACACGTTTGACCCTTAATATGTTTAATTAAGTATAATATCTGAAAATAAAAAAGTTGATATTTAGAAACTACGTATTACAACGAATCGAACAAATTTCCTGGCAAAGCTACCAGTATTTATTTGATCAGCAAACACCCTTTTAAACTGATTTTATATGACTCTCTTTCGTGTTGCAGGTTCTATCTGCTCTTGATCTCTACAGATTCATTTTGATCGCTGAATCTACTGGTAAAGCTCTTTTCTGAGTCCGCTCTATTTTACTCCCTCGGTTGAGGGGAGGGGGAGAGGTGAAAGAGGGCTTGTAGTTTTGGTCACTCTTGTTGGTTTGGTCTTATCTGACTTTAACACGGGATCTCATGAAACAGGAAAACCCAACTACACAGGAATACTTGTTCAGGACCGGCTGAAGAAGTTCCACAGTGAATGGCTTCTACCTCTGCGCATTCTTGTGATGAGCATCACTGCAGAAAATGAAAAGGATCTTGATGAATTGACAATGGATATATCGTGTTGGCTGAACCTGATTGAGTTAGCATTGTATCGATGCATTGAGCTCACCGAACAAAACTTGAAGTGTTAGAAGTCTCCTCCTGTATTCTATTTGGAGGAAAAGCATTAGATTCAGTAAGTAGTAGTCTATTCTCAAAAAAAATGTAGGTAGTAGTGGTTATATTTGAACCTGGGAAAAAAAACGAAATCTATATATTTGGTCCAGCTAATATTCAGAAAGACGCTAGAAAGTAGTGAAATAGGAGTAGCAAAATGCTCCCTGGGGGATCATCTCTCAACCAGGATAAGACCGACTGACTGGTAGTAATAACTTACAACTGCTCGCTGTGTGTGGCCAGGGTCCAGGATCATCAAACTTCATCGCTTGACATGCATTGTCGCAGGTAAAGAAAGGCCACTTGCCGCTTATGATAGGTAAGAAAGTAGCACAGTTTTCAGCTCATGCCACTAACCATTTCTTCCTCGGATGGCAGCATGTTCAGATCTGGTAAAGCAAAGGAACCCTTACGCTTGTCGATTTCTCCAGTTGATCTTAAACCATGGTGTTTTCTTGGCAAAGTAGGATAAGAAGGCGCTTGTTCCATGTCGAGGAATGAAGCCTCCGTGCGACATGAAGTGGTGCAGATGTCGCGTGTTGTATGTAGATTCAGGTTGAACTGCAAGGCAATGAGGATCAGTAAACATTAAGTTTATACGCTCATTGAAGTGAGGGTGAGAGAAATGAAAGAGTACCTTGATTCTGTTGAGGCTCTGGCTCCTGACCCTTTGTTGGTTGAGAGTGACCGTTCATTGAAGCCAAGTCCTGGTAAAGCAATACCAAAGCATTAGTCTAAACAACAAACTAATCCAAGGAGTATGTTAATAAAAACAATCACAACTTTTGGTTGTTTACTGAAAATGAAACATCAAATCTGATGGTAAAAAAATTCGGCCATTGATGAGAAAAAATAAATCGATTCACGAATGCTCCGACATAAATTGTTGACTCGCGAGATTCTTATGATCCGAAATCATTAATTCCCAATTATTTATGTCCAACACCCCAAAAAGTGGTATTTGCACATAGATCCCTCCTTCATCCCCCAAACTTTCTTAAATTGTACGTATTTGGAACCTCATATCTAATTAAACTGCATAATATTTCACATTAATCTTTGGTTTCGCCGTGAGACGGTCTCGCACAAGAATTTTTCAATAAATATCCATGACATTCCTGTGAGACGATCTTGCTTTATGTGTTGATGTAACCATAATTTCTAAAAATAAGTGTTGATATACCCCTATAAATTTTGATAGTGCAACCCACTTCAGGGGTAAAATTGTATGAAATTAAAATGAAAATGAAACTGGAGTATTTTTTAAAATCATTTTCAGTCTTGTCAATGCGGTCTCCAGCATCAGGAATGTGAGTTTTTGAGTTAATTTTAAAAAACGTAACAAATCAGGGGTTATAATAGCACTTTGTAAAAATCAGGGGTTATATTTGCACTTATCAAAAAGTTGAGGGTCATCAAAGAATTTTGCCCAAAATAAGAGAGTGTTTTCGGTTAAATCATGTCAAATTTAGTAAAGTTGAATTATAATTATTATATTTTCAAGTTTATTCAAAAAGATTTTCAAGAGTTATGGAAACTAGATACAATAAATAGAAACGATTATTTCTTTTAATAATTAGAGGGTTTAAACATTACTTTGTCTAATTACAAAGAACTAGCGAAATACCATCGCACGTTGCGTGATATTATTAATTAAAATATTAGCATTAATTTTTATATACATTTGTGTTTTACATTTAAATTGAAAACAAAGTTTATTTAAAATTTAAAGTTTAGTCATCTAAGAAAAACTATATGAGTTATGAAGTGAATATCTACAACGCCGCTGACCCTTCTTCCTCTGAATTTTTTTCTCCCATCTTCTTTCCCCCCTCTCCTCATGATCATGGGGAGATTGAGACATGGTAGTTTTTTCAATTGATATACTTTTACTGTTTATGTTATTGAATAAGTATGAATTTGTTTCCATACCTTAGTGTTGCTCTTCGACCTGATAGATTATATTGATGTGTCCATGATGATCATTTAATCTAATTGTTCATGTCGATGTATTTTGTCTGATTTGGTTTTACATATCGTGTGTTCGTGATTTTGTTTTTGTTTTTGTATTAGGAGTTCCATTTTCGATATGTGTTTTTCAAGTTGTTTACTGTTTGAACAATATAGATTGTGTTTTGGATCAAGGTCAAGTGGTGTTACAACTGTTGTAGATCCCTGTTTGGCGTAGTGATATTGATGTTGATACGCTGCTCTTCGCCAAGTGGTCATGATTTTTGCGGAAGCAAGTTAATATCCCTGAGGGAGTTGTTACAGTTCTTTTATTAGATCTCTGATATGTAATAGTACAGACGATCAATCTGTTAACATGTAATTTGAATATCCTTACAATAGATTAGTTATTACTAGAGGCTAGTTAGGTTGGATTTCAATTCCACTTATTGTAATCGCCAAAGGGTATTTTCCCAACATCTTAGAATGATTGATTTTTCAAAAAAATAGTTATGAAGTGAAATAATTAATTTATTTAGAAACCGTTAAATATTGAATACAATAAACACTGATTATTTTTTATAATATTTCATTCAATTTTTTTCAAGTAATCATTTATATGTTGAGATTTATTTCAAAATGTTATAATAATTATGTACATCTCATTGCAATAAATAAAAGTAAATATCAAATGATCTTATTAGTCTCACTAATTATAAAATGTCCTCTGTTAATGTCAATATTTTTAGTAAGCTTATGAATGATCCACTCCAACCCAATATGCACCTGAACCTATAAGACAGGCAGAAAGAGGTCAGGCAAGCAGGCACAGGGTTGTGCCTACTCCGCCGCTCTGGTTAGCCGTTGTTGCCATGTAGGAACGTCTCAAGGTGAATAGTAGTCTAATAGTAATCTTACCTCTGTTTTCGATTATTCTCATCTTTTTATGGTGGTTTGGTGGCTGATGGTACTGGAGCCGTCCCATCAAGCTCACCAAACCAGCCTGCTCACCCGTTGTTGCATCCTTGGGCCGAAAGACTCCATTGGGTCCTTTCCTAGTGCCCGGGGGTAAACAAATCCTGGGCGATGGGCTGATTTCGGACCTGAATCTCTTTTGATTACCCGTACTTGGGTCTCCCCGGGTGCAGGTAGCATCCCTGGGGGCTACTTCTTGATTATTATTCTTCTTTTTTTCCTTTTTCCCCGTGGGGAAGTTAGGCAGTTTTTGTGAATTTAAATTCCCAATGCGCACACGATCGTCAATTAATTAACTCCCATTTTCGACTGTTACGCTACCTGTCTGGATGTTTTCCACGTGTGTTCTTTCTGATGGTTGCTGGCTTCTGAACTTTTTCCTTCTCACTATGCAGTTATCATTACTCCCTCGTCCTGCTTCCCAAGGAGTTTGTTGGTTCCTCCTTATACTTTCTTCCTTAACGCCTCATCTTTTCTATCACTCTCTCTCTTAGTCTTCCCCTCCTGCTTCCGTCTGCTCTCACCACCATTTCCATTTCCGCTTTGCTTTCCTGGCAACCCATAATCCTTCTTCAGGTACCCTCTCTGCTTCCTCTAACCTTATTTTCTCTCCTTTTGTTTCGTTCTTCCGTCTACGATGGTTTCTACTGTTGGTCCTCCGAAGGCTGACTCTTATTGTGGCACAACTAACCTTGAGTTCAGGGCGGCTTTCGCCATTATTGAGTCTACTTTCAACGTTCAGGAAATAATCTTTCATGACATATGCGATCACATTCTGCTGCTTGATGTCAGTCAGACGGTGCTAGATGTGCCTGTTGGCATGGTCGTCGTCTACCTTGAGACCCTTGAAAATTTCTGTCTTTGTTTCCCTCTCTCCAATTTCTTCCAGGCCGTCTTGGCCTTCTACGACTTGGGGCTAATTGATCTCCCTCCTAACTCTGTTCGTGTCCTTTTGGGTTTTGAAATTTTGTCAGTCGTTCTATTCCGTATCTGCTGCCACTCGGCCAGGATGCCCCCCGTCTAGACTTTCTTGAAATAAAGAGACATTTGTAGGGTGAATCTCCCACAATTGGACCTATCATTAGGTTCATATGCCATATTGGCAATCTGTTACTCTACCTGCACCTCCAATCTTTATCTTCATTGGGTTGCTACAACTTTGTAGTTTGAAGAGGCTGCAGTTGGATTTCTCCAATCAGCGATGCAGAGTGTCTGTTGAAAGAGTTCCGAGGTCATGTCCGTTTTGTTTTGAAGCGGTCCGTACTGCATGCCTCCATCTTTATTTAATGTTGGCTATATTTATTCACATCGGGTTGTCGCTAGATTTCTCCAATCAGCGCGGCGGGATGTAATTCAAATCTCGTTAGAGTTGCGAGAGAACCAATAACAACCTAGCAATAAAACCATAAAGACAACTAAAATAAGTTAACCTATAAAAATCCTGCTTTCATCCAGGGAAATTATGCTACTGTGCAACTCTTTAATAAGGCAGAAGTATTTATCATCTAAGAAGCATTGCTTCCAAACCTGTTACAGATGTGGTGCAACAACCGATCGATTTGTCTGTTAGGCGGTTAATCGATTTCAGTTTCTATCGATTTATAAAATTTTATAAGGAACCAAGTAACTGACTGATAATATTGTCGATTTTACCGATTCATTTAGTATCGGTTACGGTTGATGTGTCGGTTATCACCTGTCACCATCTATAATTCATTTACAATTAAAATAAATCCATATTAATATTGATTTGTAGTTAGAGCCGCAAAACTTAGAATAAAAGGTAAAAATTTAGGAATTGGATAATTGTGTTGCATAGGAGTTGAATAATTTTTTCAATTGATATTAAAATTGTATCCCATCGATAATTATTAGTGTTGTGCACAATTATAAGCTACATCGATTTTTGTTTGCACAATAATTTGCTTTGGTCATAATTATTATTTAAAGATATATGAGCTAATAATATAGACTTTAAAGAATACCTTAATTTGGGTTTGTAATTTAAAGTTTTCTTATTGGGTTTGTGATCAAGACACAAGGTTTAATAAATTAATTTTTGGGGTTGAAATTAATTAATGTGCTACAAAATCTCTTGTTGGTTATTCGGTTAGACCAATTACCAAATAATAAAATTGATAAAGGAACCGATTAACTGACATAACCGGATAACCGTAACCGATATTAACCGATTACCCAATTAACCGGTAAACCGAATTAAATATCGATTCGGTTTTGATCGATTATCAATTTTTTGAACAACCCTAGCTGCAAGCCGATGGGAGCTCCGTTGTGCGCCAGAGCTTCATTAGACGAATACATAATACTGCAAAAAAACCCACTTTCCTTTTTCCTCCAGAGGGCCAGACCATGTACCTGCCATAGGATGACCTATTTTGACTACAGCCCGTAACCTAGGGGTGTTCATGGGTCGCGGCGGGTCAGCTGCCCCGACCCAAATTGACCCAAAATTTTGGGACAAATAGGTCAGGTCGGGTCGGGTCAGGTCGATCTGGGTCATGGTCGACCCAAATCGACCAAAATCATATAAAAAAGTAATTTTTAATAATTCATTTTAATAAAACATATTATTTTTAAATGCAATAATATTTAAATAATAAATAAATTATGATTTATTTTTATATAATTTAAAATAAAAATATTATATTATATTTAATTA
>JAULKM010123639.1:0-20530 GCA_032355605.1 Rubia tinctorum | reverse complement strand
GGTAAACGGAGAGCATTACATCCTTTTGGTGACCAAATATTTCTTTTAAAATTTTTCCACAACTCACTTGGTTCCCTCACAGTGATATATTAATTTTTTGGGCTTTCATAAAGGTGTCGGCGAAGGAAGATTATAGATCTTGCCTTGTCTGACCTTGATGAGTCATTCCTTTCTTGGACTGTTTGAATGAGGTCCATTGACTCCAAGTGCATCTCAATGTCTAGAATCCATGGCACATAGTTGTTTCCACTTATTTCAAGTGGGCTGAATTCGAGTTTCACAAGATTTGACATGATGATAACTAATAAGGAAATAAAATTACTCATTAGATTTAATTCAAAATACAGAAGTCTAAAATGATTGTAATAAATAAAGAGAATTATATGATTATGACTATTCGTAAAGAAGAGCGAAATTCTTCTGGCGAAACACCTACGGTGAGAATACTAACATGTAATACAAAAATCATTACAACGGCAAAGACTAATATTAGTCTAGACATTTTATCAGCAAATTTAGTGAACTGAGAGTGAAGAAAAAAATTGAGGTAGAAGAGAAAATGTGGTTTTTGTATCATTGGATGTCTTTGTATTTATAGTGTAAAATATAGCCGTTTATAACTGTTGGAAATATAGCGGTTTTATAGCAGTTTTATTTTAATTAATTATAGTTAAATGTTAAGAGTAGATTACCGTGGAATGTCATCAAATAAGATAGACAAACATATTCGAGACATAATTAATTATAGAAATATTAAAATGAAGCGGTTAAATATTGGTTAGATACAGATCAAACCATTTTACTATAAGGTGGCAAAGCCTCCTGTGTATAGAAATATGGTGTTATGTAGTTCAAAAGTTCAAAATTTGATAATTATAAAGACTAAATTATTTTTTTGTCCCCAACTACCATCTTTTACCATCTTTTGGTCCCCGAGAGCAAAACCACATTTGTTTAGTACCCTACATATTCTAGTGAAATTTTCGCTCTCCAAAACCAGATTTTGGGTGGTTAAAAAATATATGTGAAATTACAAAAGTACCCCTAACCATATAAAAAGAATACATTTTTTGGGGACCAAAAGATGAAAACCATCCAAAATCTGGTTTTGGGAACCGCAAATTTCACTTTGAATATGTATGGTACTTAACAAACGTGGTTTTGCTCTCGGGGACCAAATAGATGATAAAAGATGGTATGTTGGAAACAAAAAAGTAATTTAGTCTATTATAAAATCACACCACATTATCATAAGGTGGCAAAGACTCATGTATATAGTAATATGGTGTTATGTAGTTAGAAAATTAGAAAGTTAATTATTATAAACCACATCACATTACCATAAGGTGGCAAACCTCCTGTATATAGTAATATGGTGTTATGCAGTTATAAAATTTAATTATTATAAATCACATCAAATTACCATAAGGTGGAAAACCTCCTGTATATAGTAATATGATGTTATCAAACAATAATAACAATCATAAAAGTTTTAGTGCATAATAACAATCATAAAAGTTTTAGTGCATGATTTATTATACATGTGTCATGAACTTACTTGATGAACACGGAGAGTGATCGTGTTGATAACGTGTTGTGAATTCACTAACTTTGCTCTAATTAATTAAGGAAGTGTAAGGAATTTGATATAGAAAATAAGATGGAGAGAATGAAAAATAAGATGAAGAGAAAATATAAGGATGAGATGAAGTAAAAAAATGAGAATGTTAGAATGTGAGAATGAGAGGCGCAATTTTCTAAATTCTCTCAGGAGGTATTTATAGAAGAAAAAGAGGGGGGTAATTACATAGTGTTCTCTTAAGGTAAATGAATAGTGAAATAATTAATTATCACAAATCTAGCTTATTGCTAATGAACATTTCATTATTCATAACACAACCAACCTATTTGTTAGATTTATAATGAGTTCTTCCATCATGAGTTGTGACATATGCTCCATTTGACATTGGCGTTTTGGTTGATGTTTTGTTTTGATTGGCTTTTGACTGTTGGCTAATACGAAAAATAACGTTTGGTTGCATGGTTTTTTCACGTAGCGTTTTTGTCAAATACGAAACGCTAATATTAGTAGGTTTTTTACTTAGCGGTTGGTTTTTACCTTTAACAATTACTTTTTTTTAACCTTTTGCATTTTTATCCTAACGTGATTCCATCAGCAACGCCGTATATTCAATCAACAAAAACTTTTGCAAGAAACTAATGGTGAAAGTGCATACAGGTAGCACAAACAGTTGGTCAAACCAGCTAAATAAAACAACCAACTGCCAACAGTTGAGTATATGTTTAAGTGTTTGGATATACAGTAAATGAATTAGTGTATAAAATTGAATTAGAAAGAAATAAATAAAGCAAGTGGATAAAATTAAATTAATCTTACCAATAGAGAAAGTGCACAAATATAAAAGAAACAATTTATAAAAGTAGATGTGACAAACATAATTAAACAAAAGAAGTATTTTATTTTATTCTGAATTTGCATTACCATATTGTGTAAAAAAAGCGGTTAAAAGAGTTTATCATCGACAAGACTTATAGTAAGACAATCAAAACCTTACTGCTGCCACCAATGCCCCTTCTTCCTTCGTCCTCTGAAGCTTTTTTTTTCTCCCATCTTCTTTTTAACATCTCCCCATCACGGGAGATGTGAAAAAAAAAATTGATATACTTTTAATATTTATGTTATTGAATAAGTATGAATTTATTTCCATATTAGTATTATTCTTCGGCCAGATAGATTTGATTGATATGTCCATGATGATCATTTAATCTAATTGTTCATGTCGATGTATTTTGTCCGATACGGTTTTACAGATCGTGTGTTCGTGATTTCGTTTGTGTTTCTCTATTATGTGCTCCATTTTCGATCTTTATTTTTCAAGATGTTTACAGTTTGACAATATAGATCGTGTTTTGGATCAAGATCAAGTGGTGTTACAACTATTGTAGATCATTGTTTGACATACTGATATTGATGTTGATACACTCCTCTTCGCCAAGTGATCATGATTTTTGCGGAAGCGAATTAATATCTCTGAGGGAGATGTTACAGTTTTTTATTGGGTCTCTAATCAGTAATAGTACATACAATCAGTATGGTTCACATGCAATTTGAATATCTTTGCAATAGATTGGTTATTGCTAGAGGCTAATTAGGTTGGATGTCAATATTACTTATTATAATCGTTGCTGACCATTTTTCCCAGCATCTTGGAATGGTTGATTTTTTTTAAAAAAACTCATATACGACAAAAGGAAATTACAATATAGTGAAAACGTAAAATAAGAGATTATCAAATTTTGGGGCCAATAATTATTTAATTTAATTTTGGGATCAATTTTCAAAATATCTCTTGAACTTCAGGGATTCAATTGCAAAATATTTAGGAAAAAAGGGAGATCGCCATCTTTGGAGCTCTGGAACACGGCAATTTCTGGAGCTCTGCAATGCTGGGAAAACATCGGAGCTATGCAACGTGGTGATATTCTTCTAATTTTTACATGATTTGTGTGGTGTTCGTGGTTGTCTATTGTCTCGAAATCCATCAAGCAGCATCGTCAAGTCCTTTGTTCGTGATCTGCAAAGAAACAAGTCCCGGGAAGTCCCAGTGGAAAACTCTCTGATGCAAGTCAGCAAAATTGTATGAATACGGTATAAAGTAGAATGATTATAAAATGTATACGTACCTTGTATTTATACCTGTATAACCCTAGCAGTATTTATCTTCAACTCTACCTCTTAATTACCAGTAAATACGGTCATAACATCGATCGTTTCTCTTAAGTTTATTGTGCTAAAATTGGCCAAGTACTTTATTTGGGCTTAATAGTTTATACTATCATTAAAACCCCCATAAAACTAAAGATCTCTTCGAGGCTATGAAGACTCAAGACAACGACTCGAAAACTCGAATCCATGAACGCTCATGAACTATGTATCGGATCATGTCGAGATTCTTTGAGGTGGTGTTTAGTTTTCTCATTCTTACTCTTTTGCAAAATTTAAAAAGATGCTCGGTTCAACCAATTGCGCCAAAGATCTTGTAAGTAACGATTTTTTTCTAAAAAGGTATGAAAAGATTCTCACGTCTTCTCAGTTTCCCAAGATAATCATTATCTAGCCGCCGTTTTAGGCTTCTTAGATGCTCCTTTGTTCAACTTCTCATTTTATTTACAGGTTATTTGAAGAGGATGTTCTACAGTGCGCTATTCTCTCTCACTCCATCATCATCTCTATCACTTTTCTTCTCTTCAAACAGTAAGTCTTGATATCCTTTTCATTTTCCCTAGTTTTTCAATAATGGCTACAAGTACTCCTATTTATGGTGAGGGATCTGCTGAGAGGGGGTTAATAAGTGAGACCCGGTTGGATGAGGAGGATATTGGCTCACCTGAGAGGGTAAATCCCGGCTCTCGATCTGAAGGATTGGAGAACTCTTATAGGAATTCTAAGATGGAAGTCGATGAAATTAGCTGCACAGACCATAACCCAGATGGGTTTCCAATCATTGATATGCCTTCCGAGGGACTTCCCATGATTTGGCTGGCTAGTAAACAAAAACCGTTCGTAAGAAAGGTCCCCATTACATGGAAAATATAACTTCGAGTTCCAGTATCCGAGATGGGAGACTCCTCGAAGGTATCGTCGAGGAAGAATAAAACTGTCCAAAAATGAGGACTTCCAAAAACCTCTACCCCCTAAGTTGAGGAGGAGGAAACATTCTTTAGTGAACCTCTGCCATTGAAGGGTCTGATTTGGTCTCGAAGCTTTTATCCATAATTCCTTATGGTCAAAGGATTCTCCCCGATGTCAATTGATAACCTTTAGGGTTAGAGAAATATCATGAGAACCCGCCAGTTGGAAGGTCAATCATCTATACCAAGCATCTTCGATCAAAGCTCTATTTCTCCTTTCCCTATCTGTTCTCAAAACTTCTTAAGGGGTTCCAAGTTAATCCAACACAAGTTCATCCAAACGTAATAGTGACCATTATGATATTAATGACTGGATGTGATGAACTTGATATCAAGCCCAAGTATAAGATACTTCGCTCATTGTACAGCGTGACACATAGTGGTAAATCGAAGGAGTGTTACTACATTTTCTAGTAGGCAGATGAAGCAGAAGGCTTTCACCCTTCCTTCCAATTTGGCCGGGTGGAAGAATAGGAAAAAAAATCTTACCTTTGACTGCACGAGGTATAAGGTCCCTCACTATAATCAAAACATGATGGTTAAAACCTCAAAAAAAAAGAAATATACCGGCCCTAGTATCTCGAGGATAACAAGAGACGTCTTTTGGTCACATCCATCAGTTACAACATTTTTGTCAATATGTACAAGACTATTGGCGGTTTTGTCTGGTCACCTGAGGTTTATAACAAGTATGTATACCAAAAGCTAGAGAGCAAGAAGCAGGCAAAACTGCAATGTTTAGCTCTCGAAGGTGGCTTTAAAGGGAGCAAGAAACGAAAGAGGCTTATTAAGGAGGGATATATACCTCAACCACTCCCTAACTAGCTCACTCAGAACCCCCTCTCGAGACAATTTCTAAAAACTCTCGACACTTGGAAATCTTTGAAGATGTTTTAATAATAGAATTTAGTATTTGCATACTTTCTTTATTTTCCATTTCTAATCCTTCATCCTTTTTTATAGTGGGTCTCGGTTCAGATTTTAACTCGAAGAAAGAGGATTGACATACAACTAGAAACGTCAACAACCCTTCTCAGGTTGTGCCTAACACCCCTGCGGAGGATAAGGTTGCATAAGTGACTAAGGACAAGCTCAAAAGCCCTCATTCACAAAAACTTTCCTCAATGGAGCATCTGAAGAAGGGGGCACATGATAAAAGATTCCAAGCTCACCCCTCTCACACTTTTTCGACCACCTCTAATGTTCCCATCTTAGAGGAAACAGTTATGGGAACGTTAGCTGAGGATCCTCGGGTTCTATGCTTCCTAGATTTATTCTATTCCACTTCTTATTATAAAACTTTTTTAAAATTCTTTTTTAAACGGTTCTATTACTTTTCGGGTAACTCAACATTTTAACCTAGTGGCTCAAAAGATCAAGGAACAAGTTTCCTCGTTCTCTTCGCAAGTATCCTCATTCTCTTCCCTCCTTCAAGTGTCAGACATAAACCAGACTAAGCTTCGTCTAGAAGTCCATTAAAGAGATTCAGAGATAAGGAGTCTGAAGGAAGAGCTCTAAGAAGCTAAGAAAAATAATACAGACCTCAAGGCCGAGAAGATGAGAATTTCCCTCGAGAAGGATACCCTAGAGAAAACTGTAAAGAAAGCTTAAGGTCCTGAGGCTCAAGCCCTCATTCTTGAAGATTTTAAGGATAAGTTGATGAAGATTCAGGATTTGTACAATATTTTCCTCAAGCTCTTCGAGATTGCGAAAAGTATTGGGTGCAACTCCCTGATTAATGACGACCTTTTGCCCAAGCTAACTCCTTCTCTATCTGACGAGGAGATCAAGTTCATGAAGTATTTCCTCGAGACTAACGCCATCCAAGTTCTGGATGAGAAATGGGAGGAACAAATCAAGTACCGGGGGTCTGAGCTTCGCCTTCCTAAAATTCCTGAAGTTTTCTAGGAAATTCCTTACTGTTGGGGAAATTCGTGCCCTTTCCATCGAGGGTACTGTACCCAAAAATGCCACTATGGGGGTCGAGCATCGGGTAGCTAAGAATGGGGCTAACAAGTCCAATGCTAAGGGAGATGATTCTAGGGTAGGGTAAAAATGTAGAATTCACCTTCATGGCCTTTTCATGTACTTTTTATTATTTAGGAATAAGTATTCTTCCTATTTATTCTCCTTTTTAATTTTTACTACCTTTTTGCCTTCGTAGTATAATGCATTGAAGAGAGCATTTCAGAATGCTTATCAAGAACTCTCCCAAACCAAAAAAAAGAGAATTGGATCACACAAGAGGGAGCCTGATGAAGATGATGTTTGGATTTGGTCGAGTGGAAGAAAAAGCTAGATTTTTTTCGCGATAGCAGCCATCCCTCGATACAAAGGATTTTAAAAGATCTTTATGAAAAGAATGTAGAATTGGATTCATAGAGAAGTGGAAAACACCCTGCATTTTAAGACTTTGTAAGGGACCTCGAAGTAGGGAAGTGTAATGGGGTCGTGCCCCTCGAAGTAGTTGATAAGTGTGATCATGTCGAGAAAAGTTATCAAGATACCATTCATCATATAATGTGCCAGTTCCAGTCCCTTTCCCAATGCCTTGCTGATGCTAATTAACTGCCAATCATTAAATCTCACCTCAACCTTAGCCGAACTGAAGCTTACAAGTTTAAGGCTCAATTGGGAGAAGTGGTACACCAGTATGGAATGATTATAAACGAGAATAGAAAATTGAACGAAGCCTTAACTGAAATCATGAAGATGTGGATGAAAATTCCTTATTAGCTGAGTTTTTGGCTGAAGAGAATTCTCGTCTCGAGATAAAAAACAAAGAGCTACGCTCTACTCTTAAATTCTATATCAAGAGCCTTCGAGCCCACAGACTGTATCATGATGTTCTTCACCTGAAGAGTATCAAAAATATTCCTGAGTTCCTCCTTAGAGCAACCAATAACTGGATTAATAATTGCAAGATGTATACCGAGGGGACTCCCGTCAAAAGGCAGTAATTGAGGCCATATTAGAATGGTTAAATGATTTCTCCCATGTACACCCTCGAATAGAAGCCTCGAGGAACTCGTCTTCGAACACTTCAAAATCTAGAAAGAGCATCAGTGATCATAAATCTTTGAGGGCTCAAGCATCTAATGTCAACTTATGGAAGAAAAATACGTCTAGTATTAAAAGGAAATATCCCAGGACCGAAGATCTTCAATTGAACAACCTGAAGGATAATGACCAAAAAATCCTTAAATCAAAACTCTCTCATTCAAAGCTATAATTGATCCTTCCGAGTACCCATAAGAAGAGCAAGAGTGCGATTTCCAATGTACCGCTGAGATTAAATAGAAGAAATTGAGCGATTGGAGGAAAAGTTAGGAAAATTAGTTCCCTGGAGCTTTTAGACCTCGAACATTTCGATATAGTAATGTATAATGTTTATGATATTTTTATTTTTTTGTTGCATCTCCTTCTCGAGTCTTAAGAATATCGAGGTTTCTTTATTGAATTCTATTATTCATCCATCGAACATATTCGGAAGTGTTATACTTTTATCATGAACTTGTGGGAAGCATCTTGCATGTATATTAAAACAAGAATAACTCGAATGCAGCGCATGGTGTGCATATTTATTTCTATCATTCATAGCGCATAGCGTTCGAAACAAAGATATCAGTATAAAAAGTGCAACACATAGCTTACAACTTATTTTCATCAGTTGCAACGCATAGCATACGAAGCTGGAATTAATAACAAAGTGGAGCACGTAGCATGCAACTTATTTTCATCAGTCGTAGTGCATAACATACTAAGCTGGAATTAATATAAGAAGTGCAGCGCATAGCATACAACTCAAGTCTATCAGTAGCAGCGCATAGAATACAAAGTTGGAATTAATACACGAAGTGCAACGCATAGAATACAACTGAAGTATATCATTAGCAGCGCATAGCGTACGAAACTGAGATCAATACAAGGAGTGCAACACATAGCATACAACTCGAGTCTATCAGTTGTAGTCCATAGCATACAAAATTTAGACATCAATCGCGAGAAATGTTATGCGCTGCATACACGCCTCGAATCCATAATATAGCGACTTCCAACTCTTGAATCCATTTCTCACGTATTTAGAGCTGATGATAATTTTGTAGGTTAACAGTATTCCAACGCCTGGAGGCTTGACCACCATCCATTGTCTCGAGAGTATAGCTTCCTCATGGGTATGCTTCCACGACCTTGTACAGTCCTTCCCAATTTGCAACTAACTTTCCTACAGGCTCACGCTGACTCTTCTCATTTTTTGTTATTACCGTATCTCCTGCCCTAAAGTGGACCCTTCTCACACTTCGATCGTGATAGCATTTGACTTTATCCTTCACCTTAGCTTAATGTAGGGATGCCAATTCTCACTTTTCCTCCACCATATTGAGATATATACTACAGTTATCATTATTAACCTATCGTTCAAAATCCTCTATCAAACTTGGGCTTGGTACCCCAATCTTTGCTGGAATCACAACTTCAGAATCATAAACCAAGTTGTATGGTGTTTCTCCAGTGGCAGAAGATTGAGCCATTCTATAAGCCCACAAAACACTGAGTAATTCACATATCCAGTTCCCCCCAACCCCCTCGAGCCTTGCATGGATACCATTCACAAATTTTCTATTGGTTACCTTAACCGGGATGTTAGCCTGGGGATGATATATATCTGCTACCTTCTGCTACCTTCTGCTGAATCTTGTATTCTTCACACCACCTCTTGAAAGGATCATGATAAAACTACGTCCTATTATCAGTTATTATGGACCTCGAAATTCCAAAGCGACATATGATATTCTTCCAGCATAATGTAACTACATATTTCCCTTTTCATTTTTGTCAGCTGCTCTGCTGCAACTCACTTTGTGAAATAATCAATGGCCACAATAAGATACCTAAACCATCCTGGGGCCTCTGGAAAAGGTCCCACTAGATTGATCCCCCACTTATCAAATGACCACAAACTTTGAATATTCATCATCTCTTCTTGAGGAATATGGGTAATTGGGGCATGCTTCTGGAACTGATGACAAGCTTGAATTAATGTACTTATTAGCCTCGTCGAACATCATAAGCCAATAATTTCCAGCTCGAATGAGTCTCCTTTCCATGGATCACACTCTTTGTGAACCTCTCTGATAAAATAATCAGCTTCATTAAGGAGTGACACATCAAAGCAATGAATGAAGATGACCCCTTCGATACAAAACCCCCATCTTGTAATATATACCTCGGAGCTTTCAACCTTATTTTTCCTGCCTTCTTATCATCCACTGGCACGATTCCGTCTCGAATGTAACTCATGATAGGGGTAATCCAAGATTCTCTCTCCTCAAGGGCCATCATCATCTGCTCCTTGAAACTACACTTGCTAAAAGTTTCCATGAGTAATTTCTTTCGAGATTGAATTCCAAAATATGACAGAACAAGCTTGCTCAAAGCATATCCTTTATGATTTTCCTCTCTTAAAACTTGTGTCAAGGTGTATGTTTGAAATCTCTCCAATAAAGGTTTCACTACCTCCAGATACCGTTGCAAACTGCATTCTCTTGCCTCATATTCTCCCTTAACCTGCTAGATTACAATCTAGGAATCACTGAATATCTCCAAATCCTCCACCTTAAGCTCCTTAGCTAGGCGCAATCCTGTGATCAAAGTCTCATACTCAGCTTCATTATTTGTCGCCTTGAACGCAAAGTGCAATACATACAAGTAATCCTTGCCCTTGGGACTAGTGAGTAACAATTATGGTCCACTTCCCCCTAAGTGTGAGGAACCATCCACATAAAATTCCATACCTCCTTATTTTGGACATCCCTTTCCAACACAATAGGTTCTGTTGTCTCCACTATAAAATCTGCAAGGGCGTAACCCTTGATTGTTGTTCTAGGGTGGAATTATATGGCATGCTCTCCTAGCTCAACAACCCATTTCATCATCCTCCCTGATACCTATGGCTTTAAAATAATATGTATAATGGGGTAATTGATAAGAAACACTATCGTATGCCCTTGGAAATAAGGATTTAACCTCTGGGCTGCATATACCAGTGCCAATATTAACCTCTCGAGGGTTTTATACCTCATTTCAGGACTTGCAGAGCTCGACTCAAAAAGTATATGGAGTGTTGCTGCCTTTCCTTCTCCTTCTCCTTCACTAATACTGCACTGATAGCCGACGGTGAAGCAGAAATATACAAGAACAAGACCTCGCCTTTTGACAACCTCATGAGGGTTGGCAGTACTCAAAGGTTTTCCTTCAACTTTTTGAATGCTTCCTCGCATTTATTTGTCCATTCAAACTAATTTTCTCTTAAAAGCACATCAAAAAAGGGCAAAAAATTTTTTATGCTCCTTTGTGAGGAATCGACTTAAAGCTGCCAAAGACCTAGTAAGCTTTTACACATCCTTCAATGTCTGTGGGCTTTTCATTTTTATTAGGGCCTCGATTTTCTTAGGGTTTACATCGATACCCCTCTCAGATACCATGAATCTGAGGAATTTTCCACCCCTCACTCCAATTACACACTTAGCTGGGTTCAACTTCAAATTCTCCCCCTCGAAGCTCCTCAAATGTTTCTTTCAAATCTGCCAGAAACTCATCGTGAATCCCACTCTTCACAACCATGTCATCGACTTATATTTCCATATTCATGCATAATTACTTCGTGAACAACTTGTCCACTAGCCGTTGATAAGTCACTCCTGCATTCTTAAGGCCAACCGACATCTTCTTATAACAATACGTATCCATATCGGTGATAAACAAAGTCTTCTCCTTATCCTCTTCAGCCATTAGTATCTGATGGTACCTTTTGTAAGCATCAAAGAAAGCCAAAAATTGATACCCAGTTATGGCTTCCACCAATTTATCAATTGGTGGTAGCGGATAGCTATCTTTAGGGCAACATTTATTCAAACCAGTAAAATCAATACACATCTACCAAGCTCCATCATGTTTTAGGACCATAATTGGATTAGCCAACAACTCCGGATAAAGCACCTCCTCGATATCCTCCGCTTTAAGAAACTTCCCAACTTCCACCTTAATAGCCTCTGCCCTCTTTGGGGCAAACACTATTATCTTCTATTTACTGGCTTAATCGAAGGGTCGATGTTCAACCTATCAACCGCCAGCCTCGAGGGTACTCTGGTAAGATTGGAAGTGTTCCAAGAAAATACATCTCCATATTCTTCCAACATAATTCTCAACTTCTTCTTAACCTCTTCATGCATTATCCTCCCTACAACCATTGTGGCCAAATATCGAATGACATATGCTCCGTATCTGCCAGACCAACTTCTCCATATACCGAGTCTACATTCCTCGTTCTCCTTACTTCCCTAACTGCTGTCAGATTACAATTCTTAGCTATCATATAATCCCTCCAAATGGTAGCTATTCCTTTATCCATGGGGAACTTCATCATCAATGGTAAGGAGATCAAACACCTCAAGCCTGGCACATTCATGGCTTTCCGAGGATCATATTGTAAGGTGAGTACGCATCAATACCTAAAAAATTACACTATCATCACACCTTTATCTCCATCAACTATCTATATCGACAGGGTAATCTCTCCTAGAGGGAACACAAATTTTCTCGTGAAACCAGACAAGGGCGAGGTAGACTTTTCAAATTACCTCGACCTATGTCCAATTGGTCAAAGCAATTGGAAAAAATTACCTAAACATTACTCCCATCATCTATAAACACCCTCTTTACCAATGTATTTCCTATTACTGCTGAGACCACCATGGGGTCAACATGTGGAGTTTGATTCAGAACTGCATCTGTCTCCGAAAACGTCTTATAACGTGACTCCCCCACAGAAACTTATTGTGAATCAGCCTTCATAACTGTATTTGAAGGCCTCTCCCCCACAATTCTATTGATCACATTAATAACCATATGGATAGGCGGGTTATTCCCATTTATGTTCTCCTGATTCCCAGTAGGCTGCTCTCATGGCCTTTCATCCCTGCTCTCTTGACCTTGATTTCGAGGTCTCCTATCCACTATGCCTTTATTATTATGATAATTCATTGTGTACAGCTTCCAATCCCTACGATCAATCCTTGGCCTTAGAGTTTCTCCACAATTCCCAAGTCGATGCCTTGAACCTTGAATCGACCTGTCCTTGCACATATTTCAACTTCTATTGTCAGATCGGTACAATCATTCGTGTTATGTCCATAATCTTTATTATGATCACAGTACTGATTTGTAGCTCTACATGCTGCCATTAGGTAGTGGTGGTTGAAACATACCTCTATGTATACTCAAAATCTATGTCGGAGACCTGTTCATGGGCGTATACCTCTCAAAACTTGGCCTGGCTACCTCCATTGGTTTCTTCCCACGAAGATCAATACCTTTCCCTTTCTTATCAACCAAACTTTCTTTATTTATCTTGGCAGCTTCCTCAACCTTCGAATACTGCTCTACAACTTCCGAAGTTTTTGTAAGGTTCGAGGGGTATTGGTAGTTTGCTTCTTATATAACTCCAGATCATGCAAACCTATCAGATATCCCCGAATCACTTCATTCTCCATAGTTTCCACTACTCCCAAATTGTTTTCCACATATCTATGATAGAAAGCCTCTGTGGTCTCTCCTAACTTCTGCTTAGTTTGGTATAACTCCAGAAAAGTCTTGGTGAACATATTTTTCTGATCATATTGACTCAAAAGAGCCCCACTGTAGTCTCGATAGGAATGCATAGAGCCCATTGGTAACTTATTCAACCATTCTTGGGCCTTCCCTCGAAGGTAACTCCCAAAGAGCTTGCATGTTAACCTTTCCTCAAAATTTCTGAAATTCATAAGACTTAGAAATTTCTAAACGAACTTCTGAGGATACGAATCCCCGTTATAAGTAGGAAGCCCTTGTGGTGGCTTTACATTCACTGGCCATTGAATTGCGGTTATTATTGGGGTAAAAGGGGAACCTGATGCCTGCCCCATCGACCCAATCAATCTATCCAAATCTCACTTAAAAAAAATCTCTAGTATCTTCCGCTTAGCCTTACAAATCTCTAGGCGGGTTCACTCCTCCTTTAGTTTCTCCATATGGAACATGATACATGGGCTGAGAACCCATATAGCCAGAATGCACCCATGGTCACCGAATGTATCGAAGACTGCCCATAAAGGCCATAAGGTCCTTGACTGAACATAAGATTATGCAATCCTACATTACCATAACCTTGGATCCCCATAGAAGATACCATTTCATACCCAGTTTCAACTCCAGGAAAAGAAACTGTTGGGACTTCCAACATCGAAGAATTCATTGAGTACACTATCCCTTGAGAGTGATCCAAAGATGTGGGTTAAGGTCGTGATTGAGCCACCTCACCTACATATCCATGATAAGATAATGGAAACATAGGTTGAGACATAGGCATCACCGGTATCTCCATGGCCACTGAGGATTCCGTGCCCATTGGCATCGAGGGGGGGGGGTATATCCTGTCGCAGCCAACATTTGCGCCACCTACGCCAAATCTGGTTGCGAACCAATCGCTCTTATATCTCGATTTTCCCAAATAGTACGTTCATAAGCCTCAATGTAAGAATCCCCAGAAACTTCTGTAAAACACCCATCTCTCATTATGGGAACCAATCGAAAAGTTTGACATAGGTCCTATAATGTCCTCAAAAACCCTGCCACATCGGCTCAAGGTACCTTGACAGATATCAAATTAAGTCCACTTGATACTTGCACATTCTCATGCTCAAGAATCGAGACTTGCACATTCTCATGCTCAACAATCGAGACTTGCACAGTCTCATGCTCGACAACCAAAACTTATGCTACCTCTCAATATTCTAGGAAGTTGGAGGATTAGCCATCTTTCTCTTTCTCCTGTATGGGTATTTCACCTCGTCTCCTGCGCTTGTTCCTTTGAGTTTCAACCTCTCACTCTTTCAAGTAGTCGTAGAAGTGGACATAAACCAAGAAACTTAAATCTGACTTAATCGGTCCCACTGGGCATGCCAATTGATGCGTCTTGAAACCGATCAAGCAGCACCATCAAGTCCCTTAGTCATAATCTGCAAAGAAACAAGTCCCGGGGAAAAACTCTCTAATGCTTAAGTCAGCAAAACTGTATGAATGCTGTATAAAGTAGAATGAATCTAAAATCTATATATACCTTGTATTTATACCTGTATAACCCTAGAAGTAGTTGTCTTCAACTCTACCTCTTGATTACCGGTACATATGGTCATAACATTGACCATTTCTCTTAAGTTTATTGGGTTGCCCAGTACTTTATTTGGGCTTAATTTTTTTAACCATCATCAGTTATTTGTATGGTGTTCAAATCAGTGGACCCGACCCAATCCATTCGGGTTTGGTCAAGTCAATATCATATTTGGGTTAAGTGGGTCAATTCAATTTGGCTCATGTCGGGTATGGGTTTGACTGGATACCGATCCAATTTAATCCATTTACAATTTGATCTCATTTTCTTGAAAAAGTCAACCTTTAAAAAAATTAGTTCATACTCTTGTTGTCTCATTTCAAACTGCACACTTTGACTTTCAGCAGTTAACAAAAAATGTGATATTTAATATTTTTATTAAGAATAATTAAAACTTGTGAAAATTTGATATTTTGAAAAGGCAGAGTGTTGGGAAAGATTGTTTTTCCATAGGTTTATAGAAAGACATGGTTTGATTAGAATAATAAAAGGTAAAAGATTTTTGTTGCAATAATAAAAATTTATTTGGCAACATGCAATAGTTATAATTTTTATGACCCAGTTAATGCAACCCAAGAATTTTATCTTCATTTCTTCTAATTTGCAGTTTAAACCTTGGTCTTTCCATTACTTATGGAAAAACCATCTTTCAAGATGCAAACTCTTTTGAAAAAATATATTATAACGAGTCTAATAAAGTATCACTCAATAGTATTTATACTTATACACTAATTCAATTTTTTGGTTAAAGTTAAGCATTTTTTACTAAATGAATAATTAAATAACTTAAAATTGTAACTTGAAATGAGACAGAGAGAGTACAACTTATCCTTCAATTCCAACTTACTGCACCACCACCGGCCACCACCTCACCACACTTACCCCAACCACCACCGGCCACCCCCCCTAAAGTTAGGGTTATATTGACACTTTCTCATTTTCCAGGGTTATATTGATACTTTCAGGCTAAAGTAAAGTTTAGAAGTGTTCAAATTCCAAAAAAAATACATATCAATAAAGATAGAAAAATAAAATTTATGTAAAATTCAATCAATTATAAACAATATATTGATTAAAATATGAAATAATTATATACTCATAATTAATAATATATATTCATATAATAAAATAATTATGTAAATATTTTTTTGTAACTATATTTTCTTAGCAAAATAGTAAAAGTATTCTAATTAAGTAAAATTAAAATAATTATATTTTTTTACAAACTGAATATTTTTGTAACTAAATAAAATTTAAAATTGTTACTTTAAATTATATGAAAATAAAATTAAAATAGATTTATTATTTAAATATTAGTATGATTTAAAAATTATTCATTTTATTTAAATAATTATATATTTTTAACTATTTTCTCTTTATATAATTTGGATTTATTTAGGTCTTTTGTGTCCTGATCTGACCTGACCCAACCCAACCAAATTCAAAACTAAGAAAATTTTATTCTACTCCATGCTAACCCATTTAATTCAAATTTTGTGCCAATTTAAGTTGGATTGGCTTACCCACCCTAACTAGTGTTGTTAATTCGGTCATTCAGGCGTGGTTCGAGTTTGAGTCAAATAGCTTAGGGTTGAAATGAGTACCGTATCTTCATAATCGTAACCTTCCCACGGTATATAAGCTACTAATATACCCTTCCCCAAAGAAAGTTCTCCACCAACTGTAGCAGCACCATCAGCTAAAATTTGCATTTTTTAATGTATTTACCTCGACGAGCCTGTTGATTTTGGTGCATATTAGTATTTTTGTTTAAGCGTTGGTAATGATCTAATCAAATGCTTAGAGTACCTTCATTACCCGATAAAATTATTTTTTTAGTATCCGTATAAATGACATTTCCTTAACATGTCAAAATCTGTTTGTCGGATTGGGTCGGGTCAAAACGGGTTCGGTTGAAACGTGTCAAAATCTGTTTGTAGGGTTGGTTCAGTTCGGGCAAGGTCGAAATGAGTTCGGCTTGAAACGGGTCGAAATCTGTATGTCGGACTTGGTCGGGTTGAAAAGTGTCAAAGTCTGTTTGTCGGGTCGAGTCGGGTCGAAACGTGATTGGGTCAAAAAGTGTCGAAGTCTGTTAGTTGGTTTGGATCGAGTAAATGTCAAGTCAGGTTTTGACCGGTCTGTAATGTTAATTAGGCCAGGTTGGGTTGGATTACACTACTAGAAAACATGTACATAAGCACCGACATGTCAGTGTTGGGCAGAGACGGAGTTAGAAAATTTTTATTTGGTGTATCACAATTTAATTTGAAGTTTCTATCCTTGAGGACAGTGTGAGAAATTTTAGAAATTAGGGGAATACAATGGATCTAATTGGAAAATAAATCGGGCATTAATCGAAAGTCATATACTATTGATTAAGGAAAGTTTTGGGAAAGACCACTTTTCCATAAGCAAATGGAAAGATGGGGTTGAACTAAAATTATAGAAAGGTAAAATGTTTTAGTTGCAATATTAAAAATTTATTACGCAACGTGCAATTGTTATAAGTTTATGACCCGATTAATGCAACCCAATTTTTTTAATCTTGATTCCTTCTAATTTGTAGTTTAAACTTTGGTCTTACCATAACTTGTGGAAATACTGTCTTTCAAGAGACGGATTCTATTGATTAACTAAAAAATTATGTGCTTTAGAAATTAAAAAAAGGTAGGGCAATTGTCATACCTTACACAATGTTGGATCCGACTCTGGTGCTGGGAGAGCAATAGTGGTGCTAGGAATTTCATAGGCACCGACAATTTGGCAAATAAATCGAAATACCGGCGCCTATAAATAAATCCAACACATCTTCATTGAATATCAATGCTAGATATTGGTGTCTTTGAAGAAAATATGTCTGAATTTAATATTTTTCTGCACCGGTTTTGGCTGAATGACATATACCGGTGTCTATGACAAAAATAGCAATTTTGGCAGGTAAAATTGAGGTGGGAAAATAGCCAGTTTCAGTAGATTATAATATACTAGTTCTTGGAGTGCATTTAATTTTAAAAAATATTTAAAACAACCCCCACACAGTTGCATTATAATTTTATAGACATCGGTATGTTGACAATACATAGAACAATTTCCAACATTAACAAGTTAGAATATGAAAGAAAAATGTTTTTTAAAAGTGGGTTATGGTATGGGTTACTTTAGAACATGTACTAGCGCATTTTAACATTTCACCAAAAAATATCATTTATTTAACATTTCTATATTTAGGCAAGAATAACAAAAATCATGTATTTTGAAGCAATGATAATGGGGTAACAAAATTTTAGGACAAAGTGTAATTTTTAAAGATTGTGTAGAAATAATCAATGTTGATTTTTGAGCTCATTCCCTTCACTCATATATGTCCAATCAGCAAAGTTTCAATCATATATTATTGAATTGCATTTTGGTGTCGCCAATTTCGTGATTCGACAACTCCAACTTTCTTGGAGGAATCTAACTGCAAAAAGTAAAAACTTCACTCATGACTCCAAATTGAAATTCTTCTCGAACATAATGCTACCTTATACACCCCGTTGTATTCTCCAAGTTCATAACGAAATATTTATCAATAATTGGGTAAAAGAACATATCCATAATCCTTCTGATTTCGCTTTCTTGCTTCTAAGTAATCAACTCTAAGATACTTAAGAACATGTACTAGTGATTTTCAAAATTTCACAAAAAAAAATATTTATTTAATATTTTTATATTTAGGCAAGAATAACAAAAAAATATGTATTTTGGAGCAATGGATAATGGGATGACACAATTTTAGGTAATTTTCCAAGATTGGGTAAGTAATCAATGCTGTAAATTTAAATGTGAATATGGTAATATTTAAGAGAAAAATATAAATTGCCAAAAAATGAAGGAAATTATTGCACCAGTTATGTGTATATATAATGGAGAAATTAAAATTAAATAGCATTAAAATTATAATCTTAGAGCATTTAAGAATTCTAATAGGCTAAAAGTTTAATGGGACCAATAACCATATGAATTCAGCCTATTTAATGGTCTATAATATTGGTCCAATTTGATTATGGGTCAAATTGAATCGGGTTCAAGTTGAAACGTATTCCGATTGAATCAAAATGTTTGGGTTGGATGAAGATTTCAGGTTGATTCGGTTGTGTCGGGTTTGGGTCCAAATTATTATGTCGGAATCGAATTTCGAGTTGAGTTCGGATCGAGTCGGCTTCGGGTTTAGACCCAGACTATCAGGTCACAATTAGGTTTCAGGTTGATTTCAGGTCGAGTCGGATTTGAGTTTGGACCCAAATTATCATATAACAGTTGGTTTCAAATTGAGTCTGGTTTAAATTCGGGTCAATATTTTACGACCCATAATCAAATTCGAATTGAATTTGGTTAAATCGATCCAAATCAAATTAGAAATTCAGGTCAGATATTGACAACCCTAACCCTAACCCTAACCCTAACCCTAACCCACATGTCAAGCATGAATTGACCTAGACATCAGTGTTGAGCTTTCAAACGTTTTACAGCAGAGGGAGTAGGGTGTTCACGTGTTGAGCTTACAAACACTTTAACACATAATAATATTAATTTAGAGTCGCCATGCACTCTAAATAGAAGACACGATGATTAAGTTGCTGGAATTAAAACAGCCAATTTTGGCCCCTTTTTTCGTGTTGACCTCAATTCACCCACTAACTCCCATAATTAGGGTGGGGATTAAAGATCCAAATCACTTGCCAAAACAAAACTAATGGTTCCAATAGAAGATGCCTCCACCTTTAACAAAGTAGGTTTTCTTCTTCTTCTTTCTTTTTGTGTTTAAAGGCGCAAAAAGAGTCAGTCTGGTTGTTTTCGGAGCTCAATTTGAGGGCCACCTTCTTTTATTTTTTGAAATTGAGGGCCACCTTCAGAGTTCGAAAGGCAATGAATTAATCTAATCGTTACGCATTTTTCTTGGCTTTTGAAAGTGAGCACTAAAGAATTCTTTTCCGGCTAATGGGTCCTCTGATCTTTATTTCTCTCCACTTAGTGAATTAAATGTGGTTTTTTTAATTTCCGCTGTGAGCGGCCGGATTTAATTAGAAAAGTAATTAAAATGTAGAGTTAGGTAAGAAACAACAATTCGAAAACATGTTCAATAAAATACATTTTGGTAGTGGAGACCATGTGCTTTTACTTGCACCGAAACAAGCATTTCAAGAAGAAAATAATAGGCTATCAATAGAGCTGTCAATCTCTGACCCGAATCCGAAACCCGACACGTACCGAAAACCGATTTAACCTGAGAGATTTCAACCCGAATCTAAGCCGACACGACCGAACTTCAACCCGAAATCTGATTATAACCCGAGAAATATTGACCCGACACGAACCCGACATGACCGAATTCAACCCGAACCCGAATCCAACCTGAGAGCTATCAACCTGAACCCGAACCCGATACGACCAGACTCAACCTGAACCCGAACCCGACACGACCAAAATCTAACCTGAACCCGCACCTGACTCGACCAGACTCAACCCGAAACCTGATCTAAACCCGAACACTATTCAACCCAAACACTATTCAACCCGATAGATCAACTATATAACCCGACATGTAATCAACTCAAAATACTTTTGGTT
>JAULKM010123629.1:8904-20531 GCA_032355605.1 Rubia tinctorum | reverse complement strand
TGTGAAATCCACAAAATAATCAACAGAAGACTAGTTTGTAACATTAGGTTCATTCTTCAGAGATTTCCCTAAACAGAAGAAGACCATAGTTCCTTGAATCACCAAAATAAGTTCTACTTAAAGGATGGAAAGAAGAAGCAGAACCATTATCTGACTTGGTCTTGGGCTGGGGGTTATGAAAGACTCTTCTTGTTGCCATTGGTTCTCTTTGGTGGCGGGTGGGGTGGTTGTGAGCTGGTTGTTTGCAGCTCGTTCATGGATTTTGGAACTACAACAGGAGCTAAAGTTGACCCAAACAAGTTTGCAGCTCTGGGCATAGACAGAAAAGTTCGCCCCCACGCTATATTTTTAATTGCCTCGATACCGGTTGCCAAAGGACTAGTAGGCTGAACAAAAAGAGAAATACTTCAATAAATTTATTAAAAAAACCAGCAACCATTTGAAGGCCCTACTACGAAACACTACCTTCGGCGTTGATGGATCGATAAGTGGCAGGTCTTCAAGTCTCTTCTCATCTGCGAGGTTGAACATTGTAGCAACATTTCTCTACGATAGCGGATTTAATTTAATGAATAAGAATGTAATCATGTACGTGGACGATGAATATATGTTTAAGTAGTTATGTCTCACTTGTCCCTTGTAGACTCTTGGTATGTGCGCACGTTCTGTAGAGGCTCGCACGTTTGCCTCAAATTCATCGAGGGATGGACCGGTGTTCGCGTGTTCATTAGTATTGTACTCAATAATTTCTTCCCCGATCTGAGTATCACCCTCGTTTACCATAGCCGGGGTCTTTTTAGAGTCCACATTTTTTCGCCGATCAGCATTCACATTTTCTGACTCATCCGCAGCGACTTTGTCCGTCTTGGCACCTTCAAAATGGATGTTGAACTTCTTGTCGACCGTCTCTAAAGATGCCACCATTTGTAGCCCCAATTCTAAGTCTGAGTCAAACAGATCTCCTTCAGTTTGGACATTTGTGATTGCAGTATCTTCCTCAACCTATCAGACAGTTTGGGGAAAATCAACTCAATCGGGGCACTACTAATTGTGGTGGAAATCATAAACTGAAATTCATAATACATGTAAATCAATATTGTCGTTGATGTTGTTCAATCTCGAAGACATTCTAGTCGATGGCCTTATAGTCTTAAGCTTATTTGCCCTGTGCTCAGCTTGTGTTGGCTCCTCAGTGGAAGTCACATCTTGTACTACCTAAATCAGGTTTGTAAAAATATTTCAAAAACAAAATAGACAGTGATGGCATGCAAAATAACCACAGGTTGCCAAAATAAAAGTGTATACCTGTGATCCAATTTACACTTCTTGTTGATCTTGTGCAGTAGGGATGTTCTGCTTCATAGCCATTCAATGTATGTGTTTTAGTATTACAGAAAATGAAATGCATCGTAAACTAATGTCACAAACAGCAAAAATCAAGACAAATTGGTTTCACAAAGTGATACCGAAATTACGAATGTTGGAATGTTTTAAAGTGCTACCTTTATCGGCCTTGCTCTCCTTGTGCCACGCCTCACAATGGGTTCACGTGTAGTTTGGGATGAATTTCCCTCCACCGCCTGTTCAGAGAGGACAACAATTGCAATGAATAAAACTATGATTTTTTTGTAGTTTAAAGAGGATAAGAAGTGTATTGAATTACTACCTCTGAAACAGTAGTTCTGCTAAATGCTCGTTTCTTTTCTTTGGCTGTTGGGCCTCCAGCACATGTTTTTATGTTGTGACCGAATTCCCTGCACTTGCTGCACTTATGAGTGCTTGAACGTTTCATACCATCTTCCCCATTTTCTTTTGCTCTTTTGGTCTTTGACCTTTTGATATGCCTTTTCAGTTTAGGAGGGTTGCACGAGACTACATCGGAGTCATTCCAAAATGACTTGTGGGGCATTGGAAGTATCATATGCCTATACACCTTCTGAAATGCAGCCTTTGTTAGCATCGGATCACTGTATTCCTGAAGGGGTTACCTTTTGTGAAACAAAACTGCGGCTGCATGTTTACACGGTATACCCCTGTGATCCCAGACCCCACATTCGCATGACTTCGAGTCCAACTTAACCGTATAATTATACTCACCATCGATGTCATGGTTGATGATTGGAAGAAAGAGACTCTCCCGGACTGTTTAATGGCAATTATGATAATTTCCTCGGACCTAAGACAGAGGTCAGTGCTCCACGCAAGAATCTTCTAATATCTATCATGTGTTCTCCCCATGACCTTGTGCCTCAACTCTTCCAACAGATAAAGAATTAGCAGATTACACAAGGATCCCAACAAGTTATTGAAGGATTCAGACGGGTTGTTTGTGACATTAGCACATTTGAGGTCCTTATTGAAGGCATAACGTGCCCAAAAAGAGTCCCCCAGTTCTGCAAGGTAGTTATGTGCACCCGTATCCAAAGTCTTAACTCTAGACATAGCCTCTTTGAAGTCCCATACATTTTACGCCATGGATGCATTCTGAAAGAGTTTCTTGAAAATTACAGACGGCCACTTCTTCCTGAAATTTGCGTATATGTGTCTGCTGCACCTTCTGTTTGTGGCATGAGGCACATATTCCTGAATAGCCTCGGGAAAACCCTAGGAATAACTTAGAAGAAAGTTGTTCAGCAACTTTGATTCATGTACAAGTGGTCAAATTAAAATGGTCAAATGAAAACAGATTAAATCTGATTCATGTACAAATAGGCAACAAACATACAAATTAAAACACACCGAATCTAATTCATTTACATATGGTAAGAACATATAAATCCAGATTCATGTACATATAGTAACCGAAGACTTGTGCATTCTAGTTCATGTACACACTTATCTAAGTAATTCATGTACACACTGATCTAACTAATTCTGCAACCCAATCAATTAAATAGTACAGCATCCCAGTCAATTAATTAATTCAAATGTAGATTCATCTAACTAATTTAGCATCCTAATAAAATAACGATTCACTTGAATAATGCAAATGAAGAAAAATTAAAAAGTGCAAACCTTTTGCCGATCAGTAATAAAAGTGCAATGCCTATCCCCGACAAAACCTCCAAGAAAATCGATCATCATTCTAGAGAAAAAAAACAACTATCTTTGGACTCTCCTTCGACGTATGCCACTGCGAGAGGGAAGAAACCTCCATCCGAGTCGTTACCTATAGCACTGAGAAACACACCTCCATACAAACTCTTAAGGTGGCAGCCATCGAACCCAAGATATGGTCGGCACCCTTCAAGAAATACTTTTTCGCACCAGCGAAGCCAATAAATACTCTCTTTATTGATGGAACAGTTTCACCCCCATACTGAATCATTGCCAAACTCCCTGGATTGCTCTTCAAAACCTCCACACAGTATTGGGGGATTAATTTGAATGACTCCCCGTGATTGCCATTGATCAATTCCAAGGCCTTCTTTTTGGCTCTCATCAGCTGGTGCCTCGATGGTTGCACACCGTATGGCTCCATCTTAGCCATCAACACTTGATTAGAAACATTCCTATCAGCCTTCACTAGCTCCAGAATGTTGTCAGCAATCCAATCATGTGGAGCCAAAACCCTGCTATCCATCCTACATGTATGTACTCCCTCGAGATCCTTCACACTGAACGTCAGTCCATCGGGCAGAGCTGAATAGTGCAACCTCCACATGCATCCTTCATCTTTGCAAACAACAGTTATTCTTTTCTTCTCGTTGTTCAAATGAGGATACCTGAACCCCTCTTGTATGGAGAACTCTACCAGTGCTTTTTTGAAGTCCTTTTGACTTTGGAAAATCATCCCTTGCTTCAAATACACCTTCCCAGATTCATCCTTCTGAAACTCTTCTTTGTTTAAACACTTTCGAAAGGGATAATAAACCCCTTCATTGTCGGAGTCATTCTCAAACTCACGATCTGTATCAGCATCCATCGAGTTTTCTCCAGAACCATATTCCAGCTCGATACCATCCTCAATATATTTGTTAACCCATTCGTCGTCATTGAATGACTCTTCCACATCCACCTCCTCATGGCAAGACTCATCTGAACTACTGTCATCGTACATTTCCATTTCGAAGGGTACTTCACTCTGCTTTACGGACCTCGTGCTTCTTCTGTTTTTGTTAACCTTTTCCTGCACCTTTTTTGTCGCTTTCTGGCTGCTCTCACCGTTTCCACCGACATTTGACGACTCAATAAGACCACCTTGTTCGACAGTTTTCTAGCCCATCACCACATTCTCCACCGGACCAGATTGTCTATCAGGCTGCACCTGCACCACTTCGCTGAAAACGTCAATGGCCCCTAAACCTCTACATTCCTTGAACATGTTTTGGACATCATCCTCGGCCCTCAACTCCTTCAGTCCCACTTCTTTGATGCCCTTAAAGCTGAATTTCAGGTCCATCGACTTCCATGCCTCTGCATCGCCCATGTAAATTTCAGTGAAATCCTACTTCAACACAATCAATGAATACATGTCGGGGTCAATCCCATCCATGGCCTTCCATTTGTCCTCGAAATGTATTTTCAGGCTATACACTGGATCAAACTCATCCTGCACGCAAGGACCAACCAAAATTCTTACATAAGTACATGTACTGTATGCAAAAACAAACTAAAGTTCAACACATATTATATGAAAAACAGTTTAAAATATTTTATACAACCAGCATTCCCACTTTGAACTGCACCCAAACTACAAGCAAGTTAAAGCTATACAACTTCCATTACCACTTTGAAACCAAACCAAACAACTAAAAGTTAAAGACTAAACATTTGACAAAAAATGAAGCTGTACACGCATGAAAAAATGCAGCCTCCAAACCCTCAGTTAGTCCCCCTCCCATGTTCGAAAAAAACTCCAGAATTCAGGAAACCCTAACGTCATACAATCCACCAAAAACCCTAGCGCACAATAAAATCTCAACAACGACACAAAAAAACACAATCTTCAACCACAAACGGCCAATACAACAACAACAATTTTAAACATTTCAGACTAACCCCGTAAATATGAAAATTCCAACATTCCTCAATATCTACGGTTGTGATGATACAAAACACACAACATAATCGCATAGAACAACACTAAGATGATGAAAATCAGCAATGGATGTAGCATTTTTGCACAAAAACTAACCATTCCCTCAACGGTTTCGCAGCTTGACTATCCAAATTCACAAACCGGTGATTCGACTTCAAAACTGTTTCGACTGGCCGTATTTGTTGTGCAAAATCGCTAAAATATAGACCGATTCACGCCCCCAAAAATTACAGAGAGATTTTTTGGAAAAAAAGTTAAAACAGTGGAGAAGAGGAAACGCTGGTCACAAGTGAAGCGAGAAACAAGGTAACAGGGAATGGGGAGAAACCAACCAAGGGGTAAAATAGCAAATGTATCATTTCCTGATTAAGTTTTTTTGGACCAAAGTTTATTCCAGGGACAAATTTGACTTTTCCACTGCCTCCGGTGAAGACCATGTTTGACCCGTATTTCAGATGAGACTTTGGGTATAAACGCACTTTCAGAAAACTCGGGGTTATATTTGCACATATCAAAGAACTGGAGGTTATATAAGCACTTCGCTCTATTTATTTTTATCTATGATGATCTTGAGGCCTAAGCAACCCGGTAACAACATAAATTTATACCTGGAAGCTCTAGTGGATAACTTGGTAACCTTGTTCAATGATGGTGTGCGCACATACGATGGAAGCGTAGGCGAATCTTTTCAATTTAAGGCTTTGTTGTTTTGTACAATAATTGATTTTCCTACATACCAAAACATGTCTGGTTACTCCGTTGAAGGTTATTACGCATGTCCAGTGTGTGAGAGGGAAACACCATTTTTTAAACTAAAGCATGGGTGTAAGACCGCATCTAGGCTACATGCAATTTCTTCCAGATGGGCATTCATAGCGCTCGGTGAAGAAGTAGTTCCATGGTAAAGTCGAGCATCGAGGGCCCCCATTACCACTAATGGGGGTTGAATTTTTTTAAAAATTCAGGGGCTTGCCAAATAATTTCGGTAAAACAAATCATAAGGCCACTTGTGAGGGAAGTTGGAGAAAGGGCTCGGTATTTTTTAGACTCCCTTATTGGATACATTTGGATGTTCAACATTGTCTTGATGTTATTTACATCAAGAAGAATGTGTGTGATTCATTGGTGGGGACATTGTTGAATACCCCCAGAAAAAAAAGAAGGATGGTTTGAAGGCTCGACTTGACTTGGTCGAAATGAGAATTAAGAAAGACTTAGGGGCCGTTAGAAATGGTGATGACTCTTATCTCCCTCCCAATTGCTATTCCATGTCCTAGGAAGATAAAAAAAATTCATATTGTGAGACCCTTGGTGGAGTGAAGGTGCCAGCGTCCTAATCATCCAACATAAGTTCATGTTTGTTCCTAAATGAGTTGAAGTTGATAGGTTTACAATCACATGACTATCACAATTTTGATGCAAGAGTTTAATGCCATTGCAATTAGGTCGGCTTTACCATCTCATGTAGGGTTGTGCATTACGAAGCTTTGCTTGTTTTTCAATTCGATATGTTCAAAAACCATCACTGTTTCGAAGCTTGACCATGTTCAAGCTATGACAGTTGAAGTGTTGTGTCAGATGGAGATGTATTTCCCTCCCTCGTTCTTCGACATTATGGTCCACTTTATTGTTCAATTGGTAAGAGAGATCAAGTTTTGTAGGCCTGTATTCCTGCGGTGAATGTACCTTTTTGAGAGGTATATGAAAATTTTAAAACATGTTGTGAAGAATAGTTATAGACCGGATGCCACCATCGTACAGAGTTATATGGTAGAAGAGGTAATTGAATTTTGCACAGAATATATGAATGAAGTTAATTTTGTTGGTGTTCTGAGATCTAAGCATGTAGTGCGGTTAGAGGGGCATGGGGTGAGACAAGTTAAGATGTTGAACCCTAGTGCAGAATATTTGTGTGCAGCTCACATTTATGTTCTTTGCAATCACGAGGAAGTTGTCCCATACATTGAGATCCGCATGGATGATATTAGGGCTATGCATATGAAGTTCAATTAAGCATGTGTTCTACAAAAACACACAACAATGTTTGCCTCATGGCTTTGCGAGCATGTGGAGAACGGCAATCATCCTAGAAAGGTGAAATGGTTGATCATAGACCGTCGGGTACAGTTCAATCTTATGGTGCTAATGGCATCAATGTATTTACTTTTGAGACAAAATCAATTGATGTATATTCCAAGGCGACTACCAGCATAAATGAAGATATTTCATGATTTCATCAAACATTTAAGGGTTATGTTCGAGATCCTCTAAGTGACATGGCGACATGGGTGGGCCGATGACAAGGTCAAGAACAAAGCTTATAGACGCGGCATTGAATGCTTTGATAGATCAACTCCATGATGAAGAATTTAAGATTTAATCGGTTAGGGCTTAGATTAATTATTCAAACTGGTCGATTAACTGAAGACATCGTGAAGAACACTATACTCTTTTTTCCATCGGGTTTTAAACGAGGTAGTGTGATCTTTGTACATTATTGTAACATTATTTTTATTTTGGCCCTAGTTCAGCCATGTGGGCTTTTTGAAGAGCTATTTTCGAAATTTTATTCCATATTTTTTACCCAGTCCATTAGGGTTTTGAAAATATTTAGTTTTATTCTGATTGGACTTAGATTTGGTAAGATTAGATAAATTAATATTCTTCAAGGTTTCTGGGAGAAGATTTCGAGTAGATTACCATTTATTTTAGGAGTTCTAGTTAGATATGGTTTTAGCTTCTTAAACCTGCCATAAGTTAATTCCGTTTCCAATTATAATTAGGGTTTTGGGAGAGATTTATCCCAATAAATAGAGGGGTATGGCCGAGACATTCTTCACTATTTTATTAATCAAATATATATAATTTTTGGGTTATACTCATAGCTTCCAAACGTCTTCATTATTGCTTAATCCTTCGAATTAATTAAGTATCAATACCTTCGATTTGTGAACTAATCATGCGGGCTAGTTAGCTTCACTTATCTCAAGTTGTTCAAGATCCCAAGGGCTAGTTTTGATCAGTTTGTGCTGCTATACTAAGGTTTGCGAAATCCCTCATTTAGTCAAAGATCTAAAATTCTGCAATCCAGAGTCATCGCGGGGATATTTTTATAAGTTGGTATTAGAGAAAAGCAAAAGATCCTTGTGGCCAAAAATCTTTAGGGATTTTGAGTTCTTGCATTATTTTATTTTCAAATTTTTTCTAAATTTAGAAACTCTTTTGTGTCATAGTTTAATTATTATTTTCTGATTTTTCTTAGCATGAGGATTGAATCTAGAGTCGAAGGACGTCGAAAGGTCCTAGAGATAGAATATTTTGGTATTACTATCCGCCTTTACCTTCATCAATTGAGTCAGGTAGACGTCGAAGGGTCTGAGCGTTAACAAGTATTATCAGCCTTCACCTTCCCGGTCAAGTTCATAGTTTTTAGGTAGCTTATACAGTTTATGTGCTTGCGATATTTTTCGTCCACTCTTTTGAAGAATTATTGCAAGCTCATAATTCTATTTGTTTTCTTTATCGTTCTCTTATTCTGTGATTTCGAATTTTTATTTGATTCCTGATTACACCTTATACACAAAAAAATAGAGCCTTTTGTGTATTTTCTAGATATAGTGTCATATTCTTGATCCTTACGATCTTGAATACCTCAAAATTCATTTGAATCGAGAGGAAGTTTTTGCAGATTTCTTATTCCAAGTTTTATATATGCGATCTTTGTTCCAATTTTTTTTGAAAATAAGAAACAAAGGGTATCATATTTTTGGGTTTTATAATAGGAATTCAGGGTTTTGAAATAAAAATTTTGGGGCAGATTTGTAATTTTCAAAAGTTTGGGGGCTGTTTTACAATTTTTTTTTAAAAAAACTGGAAGTTGTACACGGTTGAAATTGGTTGGAAAGTAAGGTTCTAATTTTGAGTGTTATATTTTGTGTGAAATTAAAATTTATAGCTGAAAAAGAAAGAAGAAAAAGGCAATCCGACTTGAGAAAGGTAAAGGAAATAAAAAGCCTAATCGAAATAGGAAAAGGAAGTTGAATCCATTTGAGAGGGGGAAATTGATTAGAAAATTTATCTTGGGTAGCAAGTAAGTACCAAAAATCCTTTTCTAAGAAGGATTTGAGCAGGGATAGCTAATCCAATTGGCTTTTGGAAAAGTTAAATCAATTTTCGGAATTTATTTTTCGCCTATATAAAGCATTCTTGCTTTGATCATATCTTCTTCATTACAGCTCCAATTTGTGACATTCAAATTTCATTTTGTTCCTCAATATTTGTATAATTTGGAATTACATATTTTAGAGCCAAAGATTGAGTTTATAAATTTTGAAATTTTGAAATAAGATCTACAGTACTTTTCTCCTATATTGCTTTGAATTTGAGGGGAATTGATCGATTGCCCTTATATTAGCCTTCGCCTTGTGAGTGTTTTACACTTGGGGAGTAACCTTACTAAAGAAAGGGAAGGGGGGATAATTTTATTGCTAACAATTTATTTTCTTAGCAGCTTAGAGGAAATGACAGACGAAAATGGATTTGTCCCACCTTTTGTTGGGGATCCAAACAATTTACCACTGATAAACACATCTAATAGAAGGCGTGGTGAACAGACCTAAGATGAGTCACCAAATAGTTAGGATCGACTTCGTGTCAAACCCAATGAACATGTTGATCCAGATCGCTTTGGTGTCACACTAAATGAACTAGTGAGTGAGGTGCGGAGATTGTGTAGAAAGGTTGACAGCTTGGCACCACCCACACCACAGTCCATGGAAATGAGGGATAATTCTCAGGGATTTATTTGCATATTCCAAGGTTATGGTAGTACCGATGAAGATTCCAATGAATCGGAAAGGCGATCACACCGAGGATCTTCAGGAAGGAATCTCCACAAAAGACATCATGATTCCCAAAGGAGAATAAGGGCATGTTTAAGTTTAAGTTTAATTTTAGACTCTGCTCGAGACATTAAGGGGTTGAAGTATGATATTCCTCAATTTGATGGTCAACACAATCCAGTGAAGTATCTTGATTGGGAGTGACGGATTGAGAAACTGTTTGATCTCAACAATTCTCAGTAGAAAGAAAAAGTTAAAGTGGCACAATATTCCATCACTCACTATGCGGATGAATGGTGGAAAAATGTGAAAGAAAAGAGACAAATGGTCGGGAAGAAATCTATCTCCACCAGAGAGAGATTGAAGACCGAGCTTTGCCCATTATCATGTTCCGCCTACTTATCTGATGTAGTAATATTCTTATCTAGCAAATATGAAGCAAGGAAATTGCACAGTTGATGAATACTAGCAAGATCTCAAGTTGACCATGAGAAGGGTTGGGATGAAAGAAGATGACGCATTCATCAAGAACCGATTCATTGAAGGCTTGCATGAAAACTTTCAAACGCCAGTCAAGTTTCAATATCACATCTCCATGGATGATTTATTAATGAAAGAAAGGTTGGTTGAGAGCCATATGTGGCCGAATAAATCACAGTTCGGATTTCCCTGTCAACGAATAGAGTTTGACTCTGGAAATCCTAACCCTGGCTGAGGTAGAGGGGGGCCAATGGGAGGCCGAGGATTGATCCAAATCTACTCCAATCCAACCTACAATTCCACTGATAGAAGAATGGCACCAAATACTTCAAACCAACAATCTTTGAGGAATTCAGGTAATTCTCCTATCTCTTTGTGAAATTCAATTTCAATAAACACTCCTACTTGTATTCATTATAAGGAGAGAGGACATGTTAATAGTAATTATCCCCATGCTCTAGTGTTAGCAACCATTGAAGAAGGAGATGAAAAATATGAATATGCTGATATGCCACCTCTCCATAAGAGTGGAGAAGAATTGATAGATGAAGAGATCGTTGCAAATGATCAAGGTGAACAAGGTTCGAAAACACAAGGTAACTTCGTATCATTGAGAGTTATAAATTCTCAAATGGGAGAAACACAGGTACAAAGAATTAATATTTTTCATACTCGTTGCCTTTTGAAAGATAAGAATTGTTTACTAATTGTTGATGAAGGATCTTGTGCTAATATATTGTTTCCAATCTTCTTGTTGAACGTCTTTGTTTGTTACTACTCATCCATTGCCTTATAAACTCATTTGGTTAAATAGTAGTGGAGAGATTAGGGTTAATAAATAATGCATTATTAACTTTAAGATCAGAAAGTATCATGATTCTATCTTATGTGATGTTATACCTATGGAAGCTAATCATATCTTGTTAGGGAGACCATGAATGTTTGATTGTAAATCTATGCATCATGGTTACACTAAAAATATTACTGTGATTAAATGTTAAAAAAGGTATACATGGACTCCATTGTCACCACTGGAGGTTATTGATGCTCAAAGGCACATGAAAATCGACAAAGAAAAGTTTGCGGCTGAGATAGAAATGGTTGACCAAAACCCAACAAGAGTTTGGAGGTGAATGGCCAAAAGAGATAAAATGGAAGCAAAAACCCTAAAAATTTTGACCTAAAAAATAGAGGTGACCGATCCAGGTAGGTCAGGTAAGATTTCAAGTGATTATGAAAAGTGGCGAAAGGTTTTATCTTCACAT